>JAQIXP010001446.1:0-18424 GCA_034700285.1 Proteroiulus fuscus | reverse complement strand
ATTGTTAAACAATCTGAGAAATTGTGCAAATACTAATTTGCTAAATTTTTGTGTCTTTTTGGAGTTGCGTCAGTTACACTAATCTCAAAATTAATTACTGTGAAAATTATTTAATATTTTTTGAAACTAAATATCAGTTTACTTTATTTACAACTTGTGCATTAAATTTAAAATAGTATTTAGGATGTCAGTTACATTTGAAAGCATTTTAAATAAATTCAAATCTAAATAATAATTTATAATTGTTGCGTCAGTTACGGTGGAATTGCCCAATAGGATCATTTGATCGCTGGATTCACTTCTGTCTAAAGTTATTTTCATTGCATCCTAGACCTTAGAAGAAATTATGATAAAGCAACAAAACCGTTATCGTGCCATTCTCACCAGTTGCAAAATTTCGTCAATTCCATTATTATAACTAAAAATGACATACTCGCCCACTATGATCACTCAATGTCAACGTTAAATAACGTTTCGCTTCACCCAAATTATTTCTTGCTTTATTGATATTTTGCTCAATTGGTGGATTTTCTGCCAAATAATGTTCAAGCTTGCTTTCTCCAATAAAAAAGTTGACCAATGATTCTTAAAGACAACAATAATAACAATAATAAAAAACGCATACATAATAATATAACCTTGGAGCTTTGTTAATCCAAGATGTATAACAAAATGCCAGTAAAGTATATTTTATAGTAAACACTTACCAAATCCTGGACCCTGTGGGCGTAACCTCAGCTGTTCTACTAAATCCAAAACCTTTTTCCAGTTGCTATCTTCCCGACTCTTTTCAATTTCTTGTTCAAGTCGAGAACTGGCTTTTCCTGCCTTTGCAGTCATGTTAATAAGCTTACTTTTTCAAAGTAGGAAGAATAAGCTGCTATCTGAAAATTATTGGGCTGTATACAAGGAAATCATTTTACAATCATTTTAGGTTATTTCTTATTTCATGATAGCACGGCAATGAGATTTCTCACAAACCTAAGATTAAAAACTTCCACTTACAACGAACAGATAATAAATGATACCCACTATTCCCTACAACCTCTTTAATGTTAAGCTAACATTAGTTTTATATCAAATCACAAACTTTTAAAGCATATTTTGAAGGTGCATGATGAACACTCCGCCATGCTGTAGCAGACAGCACATAAATACTCTCATACCAGTATCTGATCGTGAAATGTTATTTCTATTATTTGAGCTTTTAATTTTAAATTTGCTGACATATAAGCAACAAAGCCAAATCTAATAAATGGTTTTGTATTAGTGTAGTATAAAATTTTTATGAAATTCTTAACAGAACGTAGAAATATAAGTATAGTGAACGAGAGTTTTCCGTCTATTTCGACATGAAAACCCCGTAGCAGTCTTTTAGAAGGATCGTGGCTTGAGAAAGGTGTGTAATTTCTACCTCTTAATTCTTTAGAGATTTGTGAAATATTAATGAAATTTGTGCTTAAAATGCATAGTTTCTAAGATTTTGTTACTTGAGCATATTTTCTTAGCTATGAATTTGAGAACCATTTGTACGTTTATTCTGAGCAAATTGGTAGGCTGGTTCTGTCTACCACGTTGCCAAAGTTAGGCCTAAATGTCTATAAACTAGGATATTTAAACTGGTGTCATGTTAAGCTGCGGTTTTGAATGAATATATGAGATATGTCGACCTTAACTGTCCAAAGCAATATATAGCCTTTTGACTTAGTAAAAATTGTTGCATAGATTAAGTTGCAAAGTTGTTGGGCACATGTGCAAATAATGAACGATTGTGATGTAAAAGAAACCTATTAATCAGGACCCTTTCAAATATTACATAACGGGGACACTAATGTTGGGAAGATGACAAAAGGGCGCCGACAAAAGAACATTGCTAAGAAGCCAAATCATCTATAATTTTCAATTTTTTAAACTTTTAAAACAACAATTATGTAATATTGGGGGGAGGGAGTATCTTTATAAAATAGGGTAGGCAAAATCCCCATAATTGAACATGTAGTGAAATAAAATCTGAAGTCTTAAATAATTTAAAGTAAAATGTTTTTAATGAAAAAGTTCAAAACAAATTATAAGGGCGCTTACCCTTTCTTGCAGGGCTTATTTCGTGCTTTGGAAAGCTAAGGTCCGACAACAGCAATGCCTCAAAACGAACATATAGAATTGCATCGGAAGCGACATGGCTATCGCTTGGACTATCACGAACGGCGCCGAAAGAAAGAAGCCCGTGAACCACACGAAAGAGCTCAGAAAGCACGTAAACTAAGAGGACTGAGGGCCAAGCTTTACAACAAGCAACGCCATGCAGAAAAAGTGCAAATGAAGAAGACTTTGAAGATGCACGAAGAAAAGCGAACCAAGCAAAGAAAGGAAGACAAAGTGCCAGAAGGAGCCATACCAGCTTATTTGTTGGACCGTGAGGGGCAAAATCGCGCTAAAGTTCTGAGTAACATGATCAAGCAGAAGCGCAAGGAAAAAGCTGGAAAATGGGATGTGCCTCTTCCGAAAGTTCGGGCGCAAGGCGATTCAGAGGTGTTTAAAGTTATCAAGACAGGCAAGACTCGGCGAAAGGGTTGGAAACGCATGGTAACGAAAGTAACGTTTGTTGGAGAAGGATTCACCAGAAAGCCACCCAAGTTTGAGAGGTTCATTCGTCCAATGGCGCTTAGGTTCAAAAAGGCTCACGTCACTCACCCGGAATTGAAAGCCACATTTTGTTTGCCAATCATTGGAGTGAAAAAAAATCCAAGTTCCAACATGTACACATCGTTAGGCGTGATAACTAAAGGGACAGTCATTGAAGTAAATGTTTCGGAACTAGGTCTCGTGACTCAAAGTGGCAAAGTTGTTTGGGGCAAATATGCTCAAGTAACAAATAATCCAGAAAATGATGGCTGTATTAATGCTATACTTTTAGTTTAAATATACCAGCTTTCTATTTAAATAAATAGGCTTTTTCTCAATTAGTGTTGTTGTATTATTCTAAATGTTTTGCTTGTGCCAAAATGGCGTTTAGTGTTGAAAAAAATACCTAAATATTTTCACTTCTTAAAGTTAGTCACAATGCAGATCTTTGTGAAGACCTTAACTGGCAAGACCATCACCTTGGAGGTGGAAGCCTCTGATACAATCGAAAATGTCAAGGCAAAGATCCAAGATAAAGAAGGTAAGCGAGCTGTTACTTTTTTTTAAGGCTTTTTACGGATATTTATTAACTTGGGACTATTTAATATAAGCATCTAAAGTTCGGGCTTAACTAGGGTTCATAGTGACCTGGCAAGTTGAAGAAAATTCAAAACTAGCCAAGAAAGTCAGGGAAATTTAATTAAACCATTAATATGCTGAATTTGGTTTCAATTTATTTGTCTTGGATATCATATATTTTAATGTGTTTGTTGTAGGTATTCCCCCTGATCAGCAAAGGCTGATTTTTGCTGGCAAGCAACTGGAGGATGGCCGCACCTTATCAGACTACAACATCCAAAAGGAGTCAACTTTGCATTTAGTGCTCAGGCTGAGAGGAGGTGCCAAGAAGCGCAAGAAGAAGAATTACACCACTCCAAAGAAGATTAAGCATAAGAAGAAGAAGGTCAAGTTGGCCGTTTTGAAGTTTTACAAGGTAACTAAAGAGGAAATTCAAAATTGGTTCGATGTAAAGCATTTAACTTGAAAATGTCTAAACATTTTGAGGATGATTCTCCTGTAAGCTGACTGATGTAATTTAATTTTAAAATTCAAAAAATGCATTCTAATAGCATTTGCTTGCCTGTTTACTTCAGGTTGACGAGAATGGGAAAATCACTCGTTTACGTAGGGAATGCCCCCATGAAGACTGTGGTGCAGGTGTCTTCATGGCATCCCATTTTGATCGCCAGTACTGCGGCAAATGTTCTTTGACCTACGTTTACAATAAACCTCAAGAAAAGTGAATGTCACTGTAGAATTAAAAAGAATAAAAAAATGTGCTTGATATTTGTTTACCTGTTTTTATTTCGTTTCTAAGTGGAATGAACGTATTATTAAATAATTGGTTCTCGTCATTGCTTATGATGACCATTTTTTGGATACTGCAACATACAGTCCTTGGAATGCATAAACTGTAGCTCCAAGAATAGCTGCTAATGCAACTGCAAATATGGCACTCAGAATATTCTCATCTATAAATGTTGGAGTTTTCTTCGGCTGCAAGAGTGGCACCCCATCACTATCTACCATGTTCTTTAACAAATCCAGCTTTTCTTTCAAACATGCCATGGATTCTTGAATCTCTTCTTTCGTGAGATTGCTTTCATTCATCATGTGAATAGAGGCGGATGGCCGTTTTTCTGATGATATATCGTCTGTTGTTGAACTTGGCCCACGGAATCTGTATTTCATGTTGGTGTCCATTTTCATAAATTTATGTATTCTAAGAATTGCAAAAAATAAATGTGCATTAATGAGTGAGTTAAAAGGCTTAAAATTGGACCCAGTCCAAGGAATGCTAACCAATCGGCTGCTGAGCAACCACAGCTCACTGGCTTAAACTTGAGTAAAAAATGCACGTGAGATGTATTTATTAGTGTCTTAAGTTTTCCATGAAATTTTATAATTGGTGAATTATGAAAATTAACACCTTGTATTATTCTTTAGCAAATGGAAATTTATTTTTATAAGATTATTCAAAATTGAAGTTTAGTTAGTCCATGAAAATGCCAGCATTATCTTAGGGGCAAAAGGTTTTTACAGGTGTACTGCCACTTACAATTTTCATTCCTGAAATATAGTGAATTTCATACAGGCTACGTGGAATTTGAAGCTGCATTTTTCAAACTTAAAATGCTACTGTAGACCAAATTTAACTAAAATTCTATCAATGTTTATTGTTTATTATTTCATTGTGATAATGGATTTTAATAGTATTGTTATTATATTTATTATTTTTTTTTGGAATAAAAAGGGAGAATTATAGAACACATTACAATTGAAGAATAAACAGGTAAAGAAGCAATCTTATTCATTCTGGTTATACATTTATTTACTTGCTCTTACTCTAAACCTTCTTGGTTAATTAGTTAGTGACAGTCATGAGTAGGATAGAATATAAAGTTGGCTAGTTTCCCCAATTGCTGGTTTTGAATGATTGCTAGTTTACACTTATGTTGAACAAGCAATGTGTAATTTAAAATTCCAATAAAATATTATTATTAAAATAGATTATTTTATCATATTTATATTGATACAGTAGCAAGAAGACTACTAAAAATACAACTATCTAATTAACTAAATTATATCTTATTCAAGATCAATAGATTGATCGACATTAAATATCCTCATCATTTGCAATTTCAAGGTTAATAAAGTATAGGCCTAGGCCATTAATATTTGACTATGATTTGACCAACATTAATTTCAAATTGTTCATTAGAATATCCTGTGCCTAACAAGCTCTTTCTGCAACAAAAATTACTTTCAATTAAACGCTGACATAGTAGAAAGGCTTCTGCGAACACCATACATGTTCTTGCTAATAAAAATGTATTTATTAAAATACAATGGCATTGACAATAAAACCGCTTTGAAATTTTACTATTCATTTTCATCCCTCAGCCGATTATACCAATTTTAATTTAATTTTGGTTCCACTTTTATAAATTTATTTAACCAGTTTTAAAATTTTTCAACAAATTAAAATTCACAATTTAGAAGGTATTTAAAATATAATACTGAAATATAGTATTTTGGGCTGTAATCCCATTTATTTTGCATTAATTCGGGTAAGATTTACTGAATTTCAGATTACTGTAATAGAGTAAGTGTATCTCGTCTGCACAACATTCATTAAAATTACCTACAGGCTTCTTATACTATTAAAATGCAAGAATATTTTTGCAAATTACAGTAGACAATTTCGTAATTTAAACAAATACTTTCTTAATTTTCAAATAAATATTCTATATAGTCAAGAATATAAAAACTCACCAAATATTCATCCGAAAGAAATTTCACAGCATCTCGATCATCATCTCTTTAAGGGATGCTGGATGAAAATTCGATTTGCACGCGGAAAGGAATAAGAGAAAAAAGCGCGAGAATATCAAATGACGTCAATATTTCAGATTGCACGTCAGCCAGTAAAACATGTTTTTTGACAAAATTATGGCAAAAATGATTAATAATTTACAAAATGGTATAATTGCTTTTTACATTTTTTGGGGGATTAATTTATTCGTAACCTTTTTTTATCCTTTGGTCCTACAGATTCTTCGTTATTCGAATTATTTAACCGATCACCACAGTAGTCGCCATCATCAGAACTGTCTTTAATGATATATAAATGAATAAAACTAATTTTATTATGCTTGCAGAAAACTGATGGAACTCATAAGTACTGTTCAAAGTTTACAAATGGATATTTAAATTAATCCAAGACCGTTAGCACCCAAACAAATTACCTTCACTGTGTACAATCTGTTGAACAATTGCTGCGCCGTCGTTTATCATTTCAGTCAACTTAGAATTTACTGAACGTTTTACATCACCTAAAGCGGTAAGAGTTGACTTCAAAGTACCATTGGTTGCCGAGGAAGTATAAAGGATTATTACATCCCCTTTTTTAACAACAGCCTTCACGTCCATGCTTTCAGAGATGCTTTCTACTAAAAAAAAAAGAGAACACGTGCTCAACATTCGTCTGCTATGACAAATTTTGATCTAATGTAGATTAATTTATCGAGTTATACGAACCTACAAGCGCCTTCTTTGCTAAAAGACTCTTGATTACTATACAGAAACTGTAACACTATTTTATTTAGATTTTTTAGATTTAGATTTAATACCGAGAGTCAACAGCAGAGCAGACAGGGCTATTCTGTTATGAAATGGTTAAAGCGCTTTGACTAATTTCTTTAACCAAAGTTTTCTTCCAGTTGGATATCTGGCTATGGTCTGGCTGTATTTTCTGTCATTATTTATTTTAGTTAAAAAACCTTAATATTATGTTATAACGTCAACAGCTAACGGTACGTTATTATTGTTTCTCATTTGTCTATAAACATCAATAATTGTATTGTTTAAGTCAGGTTGTTTAGTCATAGGAATAAAAAATTAGGCTACAGACAAAATTAATGAAATATGAAACAAGATTGCTATATAAATTTACCATTGGACAAGATACTAGGGTACAGATATATCCCAATTGCTTTAGTATATTCTTGGCAGGAACGTCATATGGGAAGGTAGTGGGGGTGGGGGGCATTTTACCTCCCCCCCTTGTTCCGAGAAATACATGGGAAGGCCTATTGGAACCATATTGGCATAAGCTTTTAACTAGGCTTTGTTCCCCCCTGCAAAAAGTTGAAATGTCGTTCCTGAATTTCTTGGTACCGTACAGCTTAACGTTGGCCTGCACCACAACATCAACTCCAAGCCCACGGGGCCTTATTTATTTGATCAAATCCTTGCTTGGACGACCTTAGAGCAGCAGACCTTACAACAAGTTGTATATTATTGTTACATAACATGTGATTTAACATTTTTTTATGTATATAACATCGTGTTATACAACAAGCTGTATAACATTGTTATGCCTACACAACGTTAATGTTTCCATAATCCTTTTTAACTGTCTATTAGTATTATTCATTGAACTATAAGACACCCATACAATTAAATCATTTACTTTATGTTAAAATGTACTTGATTTTTATTATATTTTGAAACCATATTTACTTTTAGCATAAAACAACTGGTTGAGAGCCAAAGATGAGCGATAGCCATCACTTGGGTACCAACCACCCAGTGGGGGAAGTAAAACACATTGAATTATTGTCGGGCCATCTCGGTAGTCTTTACATGAATGATGAATACAGCGATGTTACATTAATTGTCGAGAAGGAAAAGTTTTATGGACATAAAGTCATTCTCGCTGCCAGAAGCGAGTATTTCAGGTTCTCGCCAATACGTTAACTATAAATTTAAAAATGCAAACATGCTGCAACGTGTTTAACTTAAAGAATGTTTTAACAATTAATAGAGCCTTGTTATTTGGAGGAATGAAAGAGTCCCAACAGTCACAGATTGAATTGAAGGGGACTTCGCTGCGTGCTTTTAAAATACTTTTAAAATATATTTATACAGGGTGTATGACCCTAACTGGTCAGAAGGCAAGTCTGCATTATTTTTCCAAAATAAAAATTGAGAAATCAGCCTATAAAATACTTTAGTCTAGAATACCATTCCGGGTACTTTGGACAAGTTAATCAACGTTTTATTTTGAATTTAAACGAAAATGTTGTATGTCTTTAAAACAGTTCAAAGTTGTATTAGAATGGATATTTAATCAGCTATCATTGATTACTAATTTGGATTGTGTTTTGCGCTCTCGTGCAAATTAGGAGGAAGTTACTTTGGAAGTGCTAGGATTATCACATTTATATGGTTTCACCGAACTAGAGACAGCCATTTCTAACTACCTCAAGGAGATTCTGGATATTCATAATGCATGCATGATATATGACATGGCTAATTTATTTCAACTTTCCTCACTCGCTGGCGTTTGCTGCAATTACATTGATAAACATGCAACAGAAATATTGCAGCACGAATCATTCTTCTCATTGTCAGCTGTAAGTGACCGAATTCACTTTCATCAGTTTATCATATTTATTATTTTTTCCCATGGAAACTATTCTCATATTTTTAGTCTGCTTTGAAAGAGATGATAAGCAGACATTCCTTTTGTGCCAAAGAGGTCGACATTTTTCTTGCTGTTTCCCACTGGATTCGACATAATCCCGACACTGAATTTCAAGATGTTCTCACGGCGATACGATTGCCGTTGATTTCCATACCAGACCTACTAAATATCGTTCGACCAACAAAATTGCTTCCGCCCGATACCATCTTGGATGCAATTCAAATGAAAAGTGATAGCAAAGACACGGACTTGCTCCACAGAGGATATTTGAGTGAGTTTAAATATTTGAATCGGGGCTTCTTTTCAGACTTGCAAAAGTTTAAAATGTCGATGCATGGACAATTTTCCAGTGGCTGAAGAAAACGTCGCTTCACCCCGTCATGGTGCAAAGGTTATCTGCGGGGAAATGCGCTCTGCGTTATTAGATGGTGATTCGCAGCAGTACGATATGGAAAATGGATTCACGAGACATCCAATCGATGATCCCGTGGATACCAAACAGAAGGGCATTGTCGTGAAGTTGGGGAAGCCCTGCATCATTAATCATATCAGACTACTTTTGTGGGATAAAGACACTAGGTATATTGAATTCCCATTGCTCTGTCACTAGTTATTTAAACATCTGATTTTATAAGATATTACGAATTAGTGTGGTTTTCAATAGGTCATATGCTTATTACATCGAAGTGTCGATGGACCAAAAAGACTGGGTTAGAGTGGTCGATCACCACAAATATCTTTGCCGTTCGTGGCAAAAATTGTATTTTCCCGGCAGAGTTGTTAAGTATGCACTGCTATTTCCAGTTGTCCATTGACTAATCCACGGGCATAAAGTTAAGACAATCTTTTTAATTTTCTACTAGCTATATTCGCATAATTGGAACGCACAATACACTAAATAGGGTCTTTCATGTTGTTTCAATGGAGTGTATGTACACTAACAAACCCTGGAAACTCGACCAGGGCCTGGTTGGTAAGTCAATACTGAATGGACATGATATATTAGTTTCTCTATACACTGTAATCCATTCCTATTTAAACTTGATCATCCTTTTGAAGTTCCCAAAGAAAATGTTGCCACCATGCAGGCATCGGCCTGGGTGATCGAAGGAGTCAGTCGAAGTCGCAACGCGCTATTAAACGGCGATACCCAGAATTACGACTGGGATTCCGGATACACTTGCCATCAGCTTGGAAGTGGATCCATAATCGTCCAATTAGCCCAACCCTACATGATCGAGTCGATGCGCCTGTTGCTGTGGGACTGTGACGACCGAAGCTACAGTTACTACATCGAAGTGTCTCTCGATCAAAAAAAGTGGGAAACTGTAATTGATAAAACTAAGGAAAAATGCAAGTAAGTACCTGTTACATCAGTGTGAGATATTGGAAATTTAGTGTGATAGTATATATTGAATAATGCATGGACATGACTGTAACGAACTCAAATTCCACTTCCATTGCTTAGATCATGGCAATCTATTTATTTTCCCTCAAGACCAGTGACTTTTGTGCGAATTGTGGGTACACACAACACAGCCAATGAGGTGATTATTATTTTATTTTGGTTTTAGAAGTTTTCCGAGACAAACAATATGGTTCTGGTCAAATTAGTTTCTTGTTAATTTTTCTCTCTCATCTCAGTTATGCATTGCGACGTCATTTTGTATGAAATTTTTCTTTTTAAGGCTTGAGTTGCCTCCTAATACATTCACATATTATTACACTAGGTATTCCATTGTGTTCATTTTGAATGCCCGGCACAAATTCAAGATGGGATGCGACCAGTGTCTCCAACTAACACTGGTAACCTTGCTCAAGAGCTGGCAGAACTCCCTGTGGCCCATGCAGATGAGCAAGAATCCCAGTCAACCCTTCCCATTTGATTATGCCCTTGTAATTGTTACCTGTAAAATTATACATGTGTGGAGTTGTAAATTGTAAGCATTTAGATTCTTAAATATTTCTTTCAACTTTATGCTTTTTTTAAACCATTTATTGTTCAAATTGATCATGTAAAACAATAAGTAAAGTAAGAAGTCATTGGAAGCTTTCACTAATCAATTTATAAATATTTCTTATCACATATTACTTGAATTTAAAGTTATCTAGTGCTAACTATACATGTATCACAATGCTTTTTATTTGGATATGACTTGTACCTGGCTGTAACCTGTCATATTTTTAAAACCAAAGATTTGATTAGGGGATTGCTAAATCTTTGGTCAGTTCAGAGTATATGTTCACTAAATTATAGCGTTAGTCAGTTCCTCCAATAATTTTTGGACCTGGGCCTGCCACCTAGTGCCAATTTTATTTTGATCGTTTACAGCAGCATTCCATGGAGGCTTCAACAGACAACCGACGTTAAGCACAATCGAAGGTGCCTTCAAATGATCAATATAAAATTGGTGCTAGGCGGCGGGCTCAGGTCCAAAAATTATCATAATAGACCCTAATCAAGTTTCATGCTTTTTTGACCATATTTGGTCTATCAATATCACTTTAATCGTTATTTATCAACTAAATCAAAATAAGCTTTCTAGTTCTTATAGCAAAAATAAAAAATTAAATAATAATGTGACATTTTTTGTGCATCTAACCTTTAAAAATATCCTTTCATGATTTGGCACATTATGACATCGTACGCGTGGAAGCAATGTTTAGTGATCTAAGGGCACACTTCGCTGCTGCTTGCTTGGCAAACGTTTTATTTTTGCTCATACCGCAGTAAATTTTCCCATTGCAAAGTACTTCAACGGTATAATGACTAGCATGTTTAACAGGCCTACTGTTTGTAAGAAAACGACCATTAAAAAATATATTTGTCACGAGTCTAAAATATAATGTAAAACTTACCTGAATTTTGTGCTTGGAAAATGCTCCAGTAATACTCGTATGGGATTAATGGGAAGATTCTGGGAATACTTATCTATTAAAAAAGATTATATATTACTATATTTAAATGATCATCCTGACATCATTTTTACAGTGGAAACCAAACAACTTATACCGATAGCATCCCTCATCATGGGATAGTAAACTTTCCAAACTGCTTCTAAAGACAGGTTACTGTCGATGAAAATTGCTCCAGCAATTGCCTCAAAAACGTCTCCCAAGGCTTTTGGTAGTTCAACTTCCTCTAGTTCAACGGTTTCGTTCTCCTTTATAACATACTAGAAAGAAAATTAATGAAGGCTACATTAACAGGTTAATGCCACCTTAAACAGGTCCGTCATAAACGTATAATACTAACGGATGCATCCTTGGGGTGCCTTATGTTCTTGGCATGCTTGATGTATCGATCAATGACTTGATACAGATTTTGGCTGTTATACTTCAGGTGTTTATACAAGTTGTTTTTCACCGTTAAATATCCAAACGTGACATTATCAACGAGAGAAGATCTCAGATCAGTCATGTCGCCAGGGGAAAGAGTTGGGTAGATCTTGTATAAATGCATGGTTATGAGAAAGTCTATAGAATGGTGTAATTTCGAAATTTTAATCAAAAATATCAAGTAAATTAGCAATATGTGAAAATTGTAAGGGAGAGTTCAAGAATGATGTCATACAAAAAGTGGCTTTTTTAACACCCCTCCCTCATCTCATTGTTGTCCCATAAGCATTTATTCCAAAATTAAAAATTAGGGTTGTAAACACTATTGTTAAAATTTTTTTTTCTTCTCCGAGTTTTCACGTAATAGCCATGTTAAGAGTTATAGCGATTAATACAGAAGCTTGTCAGTTGACCAGGGAAAACTCATGAATAATACTCCCCCTCCCCCCAATACAAGACATCGTTTACGAACACTCCCTAAGGGAAACTTCAAAATATTTTTTACCCAAAATTGCGTCACCCAAGAATTCCAATCGTTGATAGTTATCTGTAACTTGTTGTCTCATGTAGGACGGATGGACGAGTGCTTGTCTCAGAAACGATTTCTCCTTAAAGGTGTATCCGAGTTGAACTTCAAGTTCTTCCAAGCCCACGTAAACTTCGTTTAATTTGTCCTCAGGAATGTCCCTTATCAAAGCGGTGGAAGGTGCTGTCCACGGGTAGGCGTCTGCTTGTACCTTAATTCCAAGCCAATCAATAAAATGCAAGGCTGCATTTTGTCCACAGCAGAGCAATACCGCTCCGATGATGGCCTCAGCAGTATCTGCTATCGTTTTATCCCCCATAAGTTGATGGGTAAAGTAATTACAGGCAGTTTCGGCACAGGTTGAACCGTCATTCTCGTCAAACGAAGAGTCGTTGGAAACTGCTGCCTTTTGTTCGTTGAGAGCAGTTTCTCTGTGTGCTGCATCGGTTGCACTCCAACGATTCTTCAATTCGTTCACCCACATTTCATCATTTTCAAAAACGTTCACATCTTCCAACTGGGCATGTGACCAGAGATGTCGTGCAACTCCTGCTGCCAAAAGAGCATCGGCCAGTTTTGGCGGAAATTGGAAACATGGAGGAAGCCACATGAGGCGAGGTTGAAACATGGAAGCATTGAGCAAACCTGGAATGCCCTTTGTCTTAGCATGACTATATAAGTTGAAATTCTTGACCATGCCCGTTCGCAGTGTGCTCAGTCCGCCCTCGTTTATATTTTCGATTGTACAAAACAGGAGGACAGAAATGGAAAACTTCAAAAAGGAATCTCCAACCACCTCCAAACGCTCCAGGTCGCTCCAGTTGTCGGCAGAACTGGTGGTCAAGGCTTGAAAGGTCAGGGCATGGAGGGTAGTGGGGTCTGTTTCAGAGCATGGATTATAATAGGAAAATATGGTATCTTTTTTAATTTTGCAAGACTCGCAAACTTCCTCTAAGGGAGGCAAATTATCCGACAATACATTGATCTCCAGGGGCAAATTTGCTTCGACGATAATTTGATCTCTCAACTGCTTTGCAAGCAAGAGACCGTTGAGTCGGTGTAGGATGCTCGGAACGAAATAAGCTTGGCTCACGTGGTGGATATTCAATGGATATTTTCTGCAAAATTCGGGAATTTGATACTGCTCTCTCTTTTTACTGCTCGTGGGGTTCTGGCTGAGAGGATGCAACACGTTCAACGTGTTGGGGACATAGTCCACTAAGGCTAAAGGTTGGCATGGGTTTGTTACGACTTTGTTGTATTTCTGCTCGAAATATGTTGAAAATGAGGCATAATTAGAAGAATTCAAAAATGGAGCGTCTGGATTCAGATCGTTGCATACTCGAAGCACGTAGAAGCGCCTATTTTGCAAATGCCCCTCGCCATACCGTGGCAGTAACACGTCTCCCTTTACTGGATATTCTTCTGGTGAGCCACCATTTTCCTCGTCAGCTTCTTGATAGTACTGACATCTAGCAATTAATTCCCAATCGATACCCAAGTCGGAGTTTTCACCTTCAAAACATTTTGAATAAAAAATATAGACTAACAAATGTGAGTAAGAACATTGGAATAAAGCCCAAGAGTTTTGAAATGCCACATAGGGAGGTATGCTAATATATTCCAGAATTTAATTGAATACAATTACTATTTGGGAATTATAAGTATATACTTGCCTTTTATTGGAACAACCAGTAGTGAAAAGTTTGTTGTTTGGGGACAATATTGCATCGCCACTGTAGCAACATGAAGAACCTCTTGAAATAAGAAACGGTGAAAATTTTCCAGAGAATGTAAATCCTTATTGTTCACTTTCACATTAGTAAGAATGCATTGGAGTTTCACAGTGTGAATGCTTTTCCCATATAAAACAAATGGGAAAACCTAGTGATTCAAAAATAATTGAGAAATGACAATTATATAACTTATGCCAGCAATAATTATACATATATGCATGAAACACTTACATCCGATATAGGTTTGGAAGTTAATATCCCATAACAACTTTGTTCGCCAACAGTTTCATCATACTTATCTGAATGAATGCAAATGGCATACAAATATAAATTACGTCCACAGCTAGGGAAGCAGCCACTGAAATCCTCAGCAATCTAAAAAAAAACAATTTCAAATACAAATTTAAATTTTATAAAGGAGTAAATGCAAGCTTAGCCAGTTACTGATTGGTCACTTAAGAAACAAGCCTACTTTATGTTTAATAAATAAACTATTTACATTAATTTTTCATTTAAAACTGAATGCACAAAAAGCTACCTCCTTTTCATAAGCCTGTCGTCTCTTTTTGGTGCCAGGAGTGGGAAGACCTGCCGCATGGAGTTCCATGGAAACAATGCCGAGCTTGCTCTGATAGCGCTCAATGTAATTAACCGCAGGCATCAGATTATCATTTAGTTCACCTTAGAAGAATAAAAAAAAATTAAACTAAAATAAGCTGGAAGTATTCCTTTTTACATGCCTTCCCTTCTTAGGCTTAATTTTTATGCTGCTTAATGTTTAACAAATTAATTTTTTAATTTGTAGCAGAATTAATATACAATTAAAGTTAATAAATGCCTCGATTTCAATTCCTTTTTTTTTACATGTAACACATACTGAACAGATTGACATTCCCCTAAATTTTACCATACAATATTCAACTAGTCTCATTTAATTTGTCTAAAATTAATAATTTCCTTGGAATTTATTAGTGCTAAGCAAATCCCTAGGATATAACTAACCACCAAGTTGGCAGTTTTAAATCTAATCATAGCAAATGGCAACATACACAACTTTTTTTTAATAAAATGCAATTCTCAAAAGCATACCTTCTCGGTGCAGCCGTATACAAACGGCATAAGCTGCTGCTTTCCTAGCCAACTTTTTGTCGCTCATATACTCTCCCTAGAATAAACCAAACTTTTTAGATTAATTGATAATGCCTGTGCATTATTCGATTGTGCCAACCTCAATGGAGTCTCGGATTACTGCACCAAGTGGCAAAGTGATTGAACAGGAAATCAAGCTACTGTCATCTTCCTTACGAGCATACTTGTATTTGGGCCCAAATATAGTGTAACGATCATGTGGAAGGCGATTACAATACCTGTAAAATTATAAACAGAAATTGCAGCTGATATTAAAATATATAATTTCTTTTACATTGTAATTTTTTCACCTGTTTAGGATGCCTAGTGCAGAATTTACATATAAAACTGCTCCATCCTTTCTACCGGGATAATAAGGTGGTAGTTTGTGGTAATTGTCGAAAAAGTGTTCAACATCATCATCCGTAGGGAGGTCCCTGTTATGGCTTTTACTATTTAGAATCTAATAAATAATTTTCAGGATTATTACTTGTGCACCAAAATTTGATATGATATACTCGGGTAGCTCGATTCATTATTTTTATTTAGTTTGTAAAGCAATTTTTAAATAATTTATATTCGCAACTACCTCAGTTTAATTTAAAATCTTTACTTAAGGAGTCTCCTTATTTTTAAAATTTAATATTAAAACGGCTTCTTCACCCTCGTGTCAATTAATCCTTTTACAAAAATAAATAAACCTAGGCACTGCAAGCTACTAATATACTAGTGACATTAAAGATAAAGAGGATAATTTGAAATCAAAAAATGCCTAGAATCACAGTCACTTACACATTCAACCATCTTATAACAAGTGATGTCCTCCATTAAAACAGATTTTTCATCCGGATCAACTAAAAGAATATAGAGTGCCTTCTCTGCTCGAGCACGTCCCATTGATTGCACGTAAGATGTGAAATTCTTGGGAGGGTCAAACCGAAACACGAGATTGCACTTTGGAATGTCAATTCCTTCTTCTACAACTTGGGTAGCTACCATTAAATTGAAATCGCCAAAACGAAAACTTTGCAACACTCCCGATTGCCGAGCCATATTCATGGCCGATTTCCTGGAGTAAGTCACGTTAGTACCATGACCAACAATGTAACAAGGAAGTAAATAGCCAAATATCTCGGGCACACACTTTGCAAGCTCTATCAAATAATCGGAGAGGCTCCATGCTATGATTCTCTGTTGAACAAAGATGATTCCTCGAAATTCTGATACTTCGGCCCGAGAATTGGTATCACAAGTAGACATTGGGCGCAACACACTCAACAGCTCAATCATTCGCTGAACACGTGGCGTAATATTTTTCATAAGGATTTCCTTTTTAGAAATTGTTTGAAAATGCAAGACCAAGGCTTGTTTTATTTCCATTAAACCAGTATGAATTATGTCGAGAAGGCACACTTTGTTTGCATGAAGTTGTTCTTCGGCTTCTCTTTTAAGTTTTGGAATTTCTTCCAAGAATTTATCCACAGCATTTTCGGTGCACCATAAACCTAATGTTTGCATAATCACTTTGATATACTTGATAAGCACAGCTGGTGAATTGCCAACAGCTTCCTGAATCTCTGACGATCCAGCATCATCCTCCTCCCAAGCTATTTTCAATAATTCAATTATTTCTGGCACATTTTCAGCCTTTTTAATCATATCTAAGAGGTTTTCACCATTGGAAAGTTCAGTTTTAGCAGATTCCAAAATTGGCTTCAAGAAATCCTCACACCTTTCAAGTATTTCCTTAACTGTTCTTTCAATACTGCTAATGTCATTCGGTGGATCACAAACAATGATAATTTCCTTGGGCTTGGTTGCATATCGATTCACCAAATTCAAGTCATTGGCAGACTCGATGCGGCTATGTAGAACAACTTCCAACTGCCTCATTGTATTTTCGACGCTGCAAGGTTTACACTTTTTATTTAATATTGAAGCTGTGAGGCCTAATATTCGTGGATGGTCTTCCGCATCTTGATAACGGGCCATTATTTCGCAGTATGGCGAATTGCCAATAGCCATGTGACATTCATCAAAAATTAGAAGATTTACTCTATTTAGACTCAAAAAATTGTGGGATAGAATGTTTACCAAAATCTGAGCAGTCATGACTAGTACTTCAAATTTCGTAAACTCTGCATTCCAGTTCTCTTTTGTCCAAGCATCCACCCCATCCGAACCACAGTATTCCCCAACTTTCAAGATAGTGTGAGTTCGGACTGCATTGGCTTGCTGGCTAACCAAAGGAACTGAAAAATTAAAAAAAAAAAAAATAGTATATAACAAACATTGCAAATAAACTGGTATTTCTTGTCTATCACACCACTTCGGTAACCAGTCCAATCCAAAGTAAAGAATGCAATGAGGAACTAATTTCTATCACACAGGTTATACAATCATATACCAGCCAATCCATCAGTTTATATTGTAGGAAAGACATTAGATATTTTTTAGGGCTGGAAACCAGCAACGAAACGAGAATTTGAGTATTTGCCCGTTCAAGTCAGTTTAAATAAAACGTTTTTTTTTTAATACATAGTTAAACATTATCTATACTGGTATTGTTAAATAGCCATAGATTGATAGATAGATAGATAGCATATACCCGAGATAGCAGAAATTTGGGGGAAATAAAATATTCATACCAATATGTTTACATATAACTACAAATAAAAACTATAACAATATTAACATTTAATAAAAACAAAATTAAAAATACTACCAAATCAAATGAATATCACTTAAAGAGTTAAAGATCAAAATCTGCCCGAAAATAATTTTTAGATGTAACTGGGGGTGGTCAGTTGGTGCCCCCCATTCCAATCCCACGCAATGTCATTTACCCTCCAAACTGACTATTGGTAGCTTTTAAATATGTAACGTTCTTTTCAGGATCTTATCTGTTTTGCAAAAATATTGGAGCTTATTAAGGAGAAGGACCCCACCTGTAAAATCGTCTTTTTATTTAATATTATATAATTTCTTGGCAGCGGTATGGGTAAGAAATATATAAGGAAG
>JAQIXP010001445.1:0-18429 GCA_034700285.1 Proteroiulus fuscus | reverse complement strand
TTATGTTTAGCCATTATTGATTAATTTGTACTTTTATTTAACATGGAGATTCCCATAGGAGCATGCATTTTTTAAAAGTGTGGACAGCCCCCTTAAATTATAGTGAAGATCACTGAACATAGCAATTTACATTGATTTAAGTTCTTAATCTCGATTGCCTAAATTACACACAATCATAAGACAAATTATTACCATGATTAATGCCCTACCCCACTGAAAAGATCAGTATAGCTCACTAAAACTTAAATCATTGCTATATTGTGATTTTAGTAGTTTTTTGGGCTAACGTGGTTAGTGATGACCACTAAATTTATCAATTTACATTGATATCTGGGACTATTCAGAGATTTTCACTGACAACAGAATGAAATGGTTTTAAGCTTTCTGTCCTTCAGGAGTAATGGAGGGGAGGGGATTCTTCGTGAATCTAAGGAGATACGGTAGGTCTATAAGATTTCTTGATGAGGGATTAAAAATGTGCCAAAATTGAGCAGTTTTCGGGTCTAATATAACATCTTCAAAGTTGCAAAAATGCACTGGCAAGCACAACTGGCCATGTACTAGCTAGAAGGCCATGCTACTGCAACATTCGATTAATCTGATTGGCTGCAAGTTGAGCACGTGCAAGCCTTGTGCATATATTCTATAGAAGCCCATTTAATTTATCACGTGCTAGCCTCGTACTCAACTGATTCCAAAACTCATGTTCAAATACTGTTCCAATGATGCTTAGAGCTTACTGGCAGCCATGACAGTGTTCAAAATTCGAAAATGTCTACTGGTTAAAACTATAATTACATTGAAATAATTTCTGACTTATTTGAAGCTTTTAAAAGCAATTAATAACGCTGTTATCCAGCGGTTAGAAAAACAAAACGGTGTCGTGCAAAGTAGGATAATTTAAGTATGACTTATGAGATGTATTATTGATAGCATTTATAAATCGATATTGAATGCAACATTATCGCCGGTAGGAGGCCACAACACAGTATGAGGTCCAAATTTAGCACTTTTAAAATGTTAAAAGAACAGAAAAAAAAACCAGGAATTTTTTATGTTTTATGCAAATTTGCATTTGTACAAAAAAATACATCTGTGGTATAAAGGGAAGGGCATACATTTTATCGAAATTAATGGCCCCCGGTCCATCTTATTGTAACACCATTTTCATTAGGTTTTAAATTATCATATAACCACAACCCATCTCACGATTCTGTCCGAGATAAAAACAAAAACGACTTGTCCACATTAATCATTAAAGTTACAGGTAAAAATCAACAGAAGAGATTCGGTGAGAAATTGTGGGGGTGGATTTATCTGAAGGGAGAAATTAATGAGGATTCAGGTAGAAAATTAGGTGAAACAGGAAATGGCTGAAATAAAAATACCCATTGGGTATATCTTTAGTTTAGGTAGCATCGTACTTAGGGGTCGTGCACATATTACTTAACACTGAAAATGAGGCGGGTTAAAAATTTATACAACTCATTGCAAGGATCATATTATGGCCTTAAATTTCCTGACTTCCTACAAAAAACACTACCTTATGAAAATAGAAATAGTTTACTCTGATCAAAATAAAAAAATTCCTTTAAATTTAATATAATATTTATATCTAGCATTTATTTTGCAGCTTTAGCCCTGCTGGTATTTACAACCAGATAGATTTCTTATATATTCTACTTCGCTATTTTGAGATTTTCCAAACTAAATTCCTTTTCAATGACTTTTCCTTAATTGCCAGATCACTTGAACCCTGCATTCTGCAGTTATGGTATTTATTATTAAAATTAAAAAAATTTAAATTTCTCAATTACTACTCAAGTAGTTAGTGAGAGATTTAAATTAATTTAATCTAGATCTAGGTTAATAAGAAATGATGATTGCTTTTACAATTTTCATAAATTCTGGCAGACATTTAAATATAAAGAAACTAAAATGATAGTCAAAAAACATTACATATGTGTTGTAATTTAACATGAAAAGTAGTAAAAATTCTGTATACAAAAAATAAAAATATGTAGAGGGGGAAGGAGGAGGAGGTTTTAGGCTCATCAGCACCCCTAATGAATTTTCATTATTAAATATATGTCATGGGGGAGAGATTTGGAGAAGGGGGGGGACTAAATAAGACAAGGGTTATAAACTAGCTGGTAATAGCACATCAGTGCCGATTTGAAAATATCAACTAAGCAGTGTGACCAAATTCCAACTATTGACTGCGAATTCAGTATATGAGTTTTTACACTAAATTGCAAAGGAGTCAACCGCAGGTCATCTATCTTGACCACTGGATTTTTTTTGGATTTTCTTATTGCGATCGTTCCTCTTTTAAATATTCAAAATTTCAACCACAAATAAACATGAATCTGAATGTTCATTCGGACAAACAGAAAGAAAGTTTAAGGCCAAATACATGCAGTATAAAATAACGATTACAATATAGTGGTCAAATTACTTGGAACTTCAAGGAGCACGTGATGCCGATATAAACCTATGGACGTCACTAAACGACGTCATCGATCCTCGAGTGACGTCCTTTAGTTGAACATACATGGAAAACGTGATCAAATTTTTGAAAATAATGTCGAATTGTAACGAAATCCCATTGACTTTTCAAGCGTTTAATATTACGGAAACAAGTCATTACCAGACTGTAATAGTAGACAGCCATAACATGCACATGCACTGGTCAGTTAGTCCACAGTTATTTTTATGCTAATTGGGCACACAGTCTTATCGGCTTATTAGTAAAAAAAACCAATATTATTCTTAATAAATGCAAAATGTTAAAATAACTATAACGGGATGTAAATGACCTATATAGTGCACCCCCTATGGAAAATAATTTTCATCCTAATTTATTCTCAAAGCTGACTCCAGGGGGCGCTCATTGTTGTGACTACACTGCCATCTGCAGGACAAGTTATCGCCTCAAGTCTTACTGTTTTGAATTTCAACCAATAGGCTTGCAGCACATAGATGGAATTATTTTCATTCAAATTTATGCTTAAAGGGAAAGTCCCACTTTTTAACAACTTTAACAAGTGATAATTAAGCTATTAACACTTAGGCCTACTATAGATATGAATGGCAGTGACAATAATAATTGCAGCAGAATTGAGGAAATCACAACGTTTTGCCAAATACACGTTAGGCGCCATTTTTCCAAAAATTTCAGCAGACACTGACAGTTGGTGGCGCCCTCTATCACATGCGTGTCTACGTGTTCCATGAGAGATGCCTTTTATCCAGTAGAGGGCGCTACATACTGTCAGTAAAATGGTGCATGCCTGGACTTTATATTTTCATCCGAATTCATGTATTCGGGACATTTTATTTAATGATTGGTGGGCTCAAATTAAATTAGAACTTCCATGAATTTTATAAGTTTTCATGTTTTTTTTTCAAAGTGGGACTTTCCCTTTAAATTTTAATGCATTATGCAAAACAGTTGCACTTAACTTTGCAGGATTAACATTGCCGATTACCACCAGCAAAAACATTGATTATTACAATTTTGCAAAATAAAATATTTAGGGCCAATTGTACCAACCACAGTTAAGTCTTAACCTTGGTTTATTTTGATCATGTGACCGATTTGGGCCAATGAAAATTCAGGAAAGTAGAGAAAACCTAAGCTTAACAGTGGGTTAAAGTTAACCCTTGTTTATACAATTGGCCCTTAGAGAAATTAAAAATATAAACTGCTTAATTGTTACATTAAATAACGTAAAAATAAGTAAATTAGAAAACATTTATTTAACTTAATATATATAAACAAATTTATTAAATTTTTCTGATTTTTTTTCTGGCTGAATTCCTGTTCCCTGACTTTTCAGGTCAGTAGAAACTCATGTCTTTTTAGTAAATAATAACAATGATTTTATTGCATTTAAAAATCATATTTTTTATAAAGCTTAATTTTTGACTGAACTTTTCATTATACAGACTTAAATCTTATTTTACAAAAACATTGCAACATAGTTGGGATAAGATGCTTTCCTGATATACTGAGTCTATAGTCAGACTTTGTCCCAGCTTATAATTTATTTGCAAATTAATTTCTCCCATATATATATTTAGCTTGTCTGTTGAAAAAACTAGGGTAAGGACATCTTCTACCTCATAGGGATTAATTCAAAAAATGCAGGTTTAAAAATCTTGCTTATAAACCAATATGGCACCCACTTATAAAAATCAACAACAGACGGTCACCATGTTTAATAATAATAATAAAAATAAAATGTTAAAAAAAAATCGAGGTCAGGGCAATTTTCCCATTTTATTAAATTCAATTCAAGTTCTAATATTAAAGCTTGCATATGAGCACACGAAAAGATGTGCCAGGGTCACAACCCTCACCAAAAATGTCTACCAAAAGAACATTTTAATTGGGCAAGATGGGTGCTACTATCATTATGTTTGTTTATTAATGTAGAGGCGAGGAACAACGAGTTTAAAGGCCAATTTTTGGCGGCAATTGTTAAAGGTAGTCCTAAAAATAATAAAAAATCTAATAAAATGGACAAGTTAAGAAGTCCGGTTGGTCGCACCCTAAAAACCATAAAAATGTCCTAAGCCTAACTCTTTGTGACTTCTTGTTGCTAGTTTGTATAATAAAATATGTTGACAATGTCATTTGTCAAAAGTGATCCTCTTCAGGTGTCCCCCAAAAAACCTAACTATATAGGTAACCCTTTATCATAAAAAACCTAAATAACTCAAGGCTCAATTCAGGAGTGGTCAAGGAGAATTACAAAATATTATATGGCTGGATGACAAATCAACGTTTTTATAGCAGCATTTCAAACATACTTAATTTTCAGGTGGACATATTTGTACCGAATTATAAGTCACGTCAACTTAGGATGGTACAATAATTCACACAAAATTATGCTAAAAAATCACTAAAAAAAAGAGCAAAAAAAAAATTCTTTTTTAATTTGAATAATTTTGTTTAAAATTTTATGATTGCCCCCTATTCTGTGGTGCTTGCATTGGTACAGGAGGTGACCAGTTTTCAATTTAATTTTTACTAATATTTTTTAATATTTATATTTTAGGCCTGAAAGTATAGGCCTACTGACAGCAAAATAAAGAGTATTGAAGGCCCTAATAGGCATTTTTCCCTGGCTTTTTCATATTTCCAAGATGTGGCCTGTAAAATTAAACTGATAATTTTAATTGAAAAGGGAAAGTCCCACATTGTAACAAGTAATATTTAAATTGTACTCATACTAGATTTCAATGGCTGTTACAATAATATAACTTGATAATTGTAGCAAAAGTTTCCACATTGAAGAAATTAGGACATTTACCTATAATACATGTTATGCGCCATTTTTCCAAAGAATTCAGCAAACACTGAAGTTGGTGGCGCCCTCTAGGACATGCATGCTATCTTGTTTCATGAGGGGCGATGCCTTCTATCCAGTAGAGGGCGCTACACACAGTCAGTAAAATGGCGCTTATTTGGGCTTTGCATCAGGACATTTTATTTATTTTATTGATTGGTGCTTAAATCCAATTACAATTTCAATGAATTTTATAATTTTTCATGCTCTTCCTCCTACAGCCACCTTATTTCAAAGTGGGACTTTCCCTTTAGTTGTATTTGACTGTTTACCATGTGGTTTCAATATTAACTTAAAATTATGGGAATTATTGCTTTTGTTTTGCTGTTTTGCTGGAGAAAGAATACATAAAATGGAAAAAACATACATAATAGCCAAAAATTAAAATAATTTTCAAGTAAAAAAACCGTTACATGGTGGAGAGAGTTATTTTACAATTAACAATCGTTTATAAGAAAATATGTTAAAACTATCAGTTGCTTCCCGTGTGCCAAATTAACAATTTGGTCTGCAAGTGAGAGTTTCACATATCACTCCTTTGATATCGTCAAATAATATATTAAGTTAATATCATTCATGCATGCATGAATACATTGGAAAAAGGGAGTGAAAATATGCATGAAAATGCCAAAACAATTAGTGCTAATAATTAGTGCGTTATGTCTGTTCATGCAAGTGAAAGTACTATAAAAGGGGTGAGTCAATTGGGAATAATTTAAATAATAGAAAAAAAATCTAATTCATTAGTGTCCTAATAACTGTCTATTGAAAACATGAATAAATAAATTATTTTAAGTGATTTTGTACATGAAACACTTGAGTGTGACAAATTGGCATCAGTTGTTAAAGTCGCATGTGAAATTTTAATTACAATTTCAATGCAGAAGTGCTGATAGCTTATGTTAATTAAAGTAAAAGTGATGCCAGTTTTTAATTTATTTACATTTTCCCTTTTTACTTATCAATTACTTGAGGCATAAATTTAAGTTATTATCGATTATGTAAATTATAACGTAAAAACGCATATAACAAAGAATTTTCTACAATTTAGTTAACAAATCAATGCATTGACCAGCATGCATGCCATCTATCATAATTCACTCTAATAAAGTCTCAATGCCTTTTCATAATAAATTACTCAAATTAGCTTGAAAATTTTGACACTTGGTTAATGAGTTTCTGACAGAACATTAATTACAAATAAAAACGTGAAATTCTACTAGAAAACTGAAATTACAAATACAATTGAAAAGGGTCAAAGATTGCAGCTTTTAAGTTGAAAAAAAGGATAAAAAATTATATATTAAATGGCCATATAGTGCAAAAAATGTGGTTGAATAAACCAAAGTGTCATGGTTGACCACTCAACTTTTAATATGATATGATACTGGTAAAATTATAATGAAATTACTCAGTGTAAAAAATTAAAATGCAGAATGAAAATTAATAATCTGAAACGTTTCATTTGAATGTACAAACATAAATTAATTTCATTAATGTTTATAATTTATGGATAATTTTATGGAGTACTGGTATACTGACACCGTGCAAACGATCATGAAATTCAAATTATTGGCAATTAACCAGCGTAAATATTCTAAAATTATACAGTATTATGCAAATTTTGAAAAATAATTTATAAAAAATTACACTTTAAATGGATTTATGCATTACCATAAAAGGGTCAAAAATTGACCAGATTGGTGAATAAAAAATAATTACTAGGGAACAAACTAAAACAAAAAATTGTATACATGAAAACTACTTTTTTTCCAAACAGTTTCTAATTGCAATGTCAATTCTAACATGTTTGTTTAAAACAATTTTTTCGGATTGGGGATGGGGGATTAATGCCCCTTTTTGCCCCCAGAACAACATTAAAATTACGCACACTATTTACAGCACTCAGCCTTAAAGGGAAAGTTCCACTTTGAATGAAGTTAATTGTAGAAGAAGAGCATGAAAAATCATAAATATTTTGGAAATTGCATTTGATTTGAGCCTACTATAGGCCTATTCAATAAATAAAATGTCCTGAGTTTTAACGTTGACTTAGATAAAAATCTCAAGCCCAAGTAAGCGCCATTTTACTGACAGCAGGTAGTGCCCTCTATTGGATAAAAGGCATCAGCTCTCATGAAGCACGTAGACATTCATGTCCTAGAGGGCGCCACCAACTTCTAGTGTCAGTTGAAATCTATGGAAAAATGGCGCCTATCGTGTATTTGGCAAAGGTCGTGATTTCTACAATACATTTATATCTATATAGTAAGTGTGAACAACTTAACTATCACTTGTTACAAAGTGGGACTTTCCCTTTAAAGTCTGTACTGCTTAGAGGCCATGCAGTCCGACCTGCTTCCTATATACACTGAGCCAATTTGGAAAAACAGTACCCAAAAATTTCCTAGTGTTAGGCCACTTCAACTGACCACTAGCAAGTGTGTCGGTCATTTCAATTTGTACCTTAATGATCCTCTTTTTTAATGTTGGACAAACGTTACAAACTGATAACGCCACCTGTTTACACGCTCGTAAACACGAACAATTAACAAACTAATGTTTTCGTTCCAGAAGTCAACTTGTTTACTAACCTCTAAATTGTCGTTAATAAACTTTCTACACCTGAAAGTGATTGAGAGGAACCTCCACCTGCCCTTAATTTATTGACCGGAACAGTGGGGGGGAAAAAACAATCGTTTCTTACTTAACACTAAAGTAGAGCTTTTTTTTGGTTTACATAAACAACAAAAAATACTCGTTTTAATCATGTATTAACTATACTTTAACTTTTACATTAACTAAATTGCCTGATAATTAAAGAGTGATGACCAGTAATATATGCAAAAGAAGCAAAAGTTTAAAATATAAAATTATTTTAAAACTGAAACCAGTATAAACATGCAGGTAATTCTAGTCAATATGCTTCTATTTGTTTTACTGGGACCATACTATCAATATAGCAGTACCAGTACTATAGTAAACATTAACAGTGTCATGTACTTGTAGTAAGATAGCTTACTATATATAATGGTGGAGAGATCAATCCATTCAGGGTTAAAAGTTAACCCTTGGTTTATGTGCTAAACCTTAACTCAAGTCTATAGGTTTTTGTGCTAAACCTTAACTCAAGTCTATAGGTTTTTGTACTAACCCTCAACTTAACCCGAGGTTTAAATTTAAACCTTGACTGGATATCTCCACTGCCATAGTATTATAAGTACATGATTGAATCATGGACTTAAATTAAAGGGTTTGTCCCAACTTTGAAAGTAGTGGGTTGAGTCTAGGAATAAAAGCATTAAAAATTGTGAAATTCAAGGAAATTGTAATTGGATTTTAGCCAACCAATCAATAAATAAAATGTCCTGAATACATGGATTTGGTTGAAAATGCAAAACCCAAATAGGCGCCATTTTACTAACAGTATGTAGCGCCCTCTACTGGATTAAAGGCATCATCTCTCATTGAACACGTAGTCACAAATGTCTTAAGAGGGCGCCACCAACTTTCAGTTACTGCTGAAGTCTATGGAAAAATGGCGCCTATAACGTGCATTTGCCAAACAACATGATTTTCTTCAAAATAGAAACTCTGCTACAATTATTATTGTCACAGTCATTCATATCTAGTAAGTGTGAACAGCTTAACTATCACTTGTTACAAAGTGGGACTCCCTTTAATTTATTCAGCCTTTGGGATGACCCCAAAAGAAAAATGACCAATGTCCAAAGCATGTCCAACGCAGGAAAAGCATGCTGCTAGCGAATTGATTGCATTATCCAATGTGTAAGGAAAATTGTTCTAATCTTGACTGCGGTGGGAGGATAGTTCCCCCAATTCCCCCCCCCTTCCCCACTGGAGCATTTTTTTTAATTTACAATAAATAATATATGAGTTGATATTTTACAACTGTTGCTTCAAATAAATATTTTGCAATGAAATAACTTATATTGTCCGCCATGACACATGCATTGAAAAGTTGCTTCTGCGTTTTCCTTTCTTTTGTGAATTTGATCACGATTTCTACAAAAAAAACTTTTTTTTTGTAAATATTATTAGCCCTACTTTTTCAATTTGAATGTTGTTGAAGGTGTTTTTTTGTACCTCTGGCGGCTATTACAATGGCACCCGTGGGATGATGGGAGGTTGGTTATTGTGTGCATGTGTCTATATGGAAGCATCTTTATGTCAAGTGTTAATGCACCCAAAGTTCAAAAGGTGTTCGATCAAATTAGACTTCCGGTAACAAGTATAAGGATTTAAAGATGTCAATGAATGAATGACGGACAAAACAACATTGTTATTGTTGTTGTTAGTTTCAGGCAACAACTTGCAGAAACTGCTCCAAATCAGGAAAGTATTGACATTATCCCAAAATAAAAGTGGACTTTTTCAGATATTTCCAATAAAATTTTAACAATTTTTTTTTGACATTTTAGAGAATACCTCCATTAAACAGGCTGCATGACTGCATGGCCAAATCCAGTAACAGATTTCTCCTGACATTTCCAGGCTTTCTAGACTGCCAGACACCCTGACAAAATGGCATACCATACATCACTGGGATGGCGTTCCATATCAAATCCATTTAAAATTGTAAAATTGTAAAATTGCCCTTTGAAACTATTAAAAACAATGCTGAATATATGTTAAATGCCTACAAGCGAATCCTTCCATTAAGCATAATCCTCTTAATCCTTCATAATCCCTGTTAATCTTCACATTTTTGAGGTTACAAACGTTCTATTTCGCAATAGCTTGTCACTATATTATGACAGAATCACGACTGACCTGACTCACAATTTCTGCTACCAAATTAGCTGCATGGTTAAAACAATATTTTTGAAATTTTAATGGAAATTTGAAATTTTTTTACGGAAGCCTTGAAGTTTCACTCATTTACATAAATTTCTGATGTTATTGTATGATTGTGCTATAGTCTGCAGCAATTATGCAACTATAGATCACAGTAAAATCTCTACTAAACTGATTAAATATCTGCAGAAGCCTTCAATTTTCACGCATTTCCAAAACAGTTTAGTTTTGGGCATTTTTTAGCTGATATTTAGATATGATATTTAGCATCTGTATATAGCAATACCATTTTTAGTGGAGAGATCCAGTTGAGGTCTAAATTATAGTCTGGTATTATTTTAAGCCTATGTTTAATAAGTCCAAACCTAAAGACTAAATCTGATGTATAAAGGTGCTAATCTCAACTTAGTCCATGGTGGATCTCTCGGCTTTTTACTAATCCTCAACTTAAACCAAAGTTTAAATTCAAACCCAACCGGAACTCGCCACTTTGAGTTCAATAAAATTTCTACTGCATCTGTACTTACGTCGTTAGAAATAAAAGTTGAAAAAAATCATTCAAAATAATAATTTTACGGAAGTCTTGAGGTGCCATGTAAGAGAGATGCATCATAATGCGATTAATGGTATAACAGTCACAGACCTACAGTATACATAATACAGATTGATATAAGTTATATGGATCATGATATTCTATGCATGGGAATGAGGTCTGATGCATGCTGGGAAGGATTAATAGGTCAAAAGTCACTTGCCATCAGCTAGGAAGATGGTGCATCAGGAGGGAAGAGAGAAAGGGGCAAATCTTCGCATGACAACCGCATTACAAGAATGGTTAATTGGGCTTCATCAATGGAGGCCAATGCAAAATTTTAGAAGAACGAGAGGTCAGCCTGGTCAGGCACGATACTGTACAGCCTCATCCTATGACGCCTACGAGGAAGTTGAACCAATGAGAAAAGGGGCTGCTTCCAGAATCCACACATCAGATAAAAGACAATACGCCAGTGTCAACAAAGTCAGAAAAAGATGAGTTAAAGGGCGCACATTCCTATGATCCGGGTCAAAGGTAACATCATAAAAAGCGCCACCCACACATTATGCAGCATTGAAAGGGTCGCCATTACTGCTGGCCTGTGTAATAACTACGTCTCATCCTTACAAAATACATGGTTTGCATATCATGAAGCATCTCTATTTCAAAACCAGGAAAAAACAATTCAATACATGGGCTTCCCTGACTTTCCTTGATAAAAAACCAGTTTTACCTGACTATTCGTATATCCTTGACAAAAAATCATAGTTTTTCCCTGACTTTTCATGAAAAAAAACCCACAGTTTTCCCTGACAAAATTCATCTTTATCTGACTGTCTGAACTTTTCAGATCAATAAGAAAACTGAACCCTTGGTAACACATGTTACTAAACGTGCATTCACACTATATTACAAAACAATGTTATATAATGAAGTTGGTTATAAGTTTGTTGTACATCTTGTTATATAACGTGGTACTGAATGATACAATAGGGATGAGATACCAAGAATAAGGTTAACTGGCATCATGTTATATAACTTTTTTCCTCTTCTTTTGTAACAAGTTGTATAACTTTGCTATATCACACAACATCATTATATAACAATATTAGTTATAAGTCTGTTGTACAACTTGTTTTATAACGTAAAACGTGTTACTGAATAATATATACAATATGGATGAGATACAAAGAAATATGTTATATAACTTTATTCTTCTCCTTTTATAACAAGTTGTATAAACTTGCTATATATCACAAAACATAATTATATAACGAAAATGGATATAAGTTTGTTGTACAATTTGTTATATAACGTGTTACTGAACGATACAATATGGATGAGATAAACAAAATGTTAACTGACATCATGTTATGTAACTTTTGATTCTCCTTTAGTAACAAGTTGTATATAACTTTGCTATATAACACGTTTTGAGATATAGTGTGGACGCACCTTAATGCATCCTTATATATGCATGCATTCCATTTTGGACAGTGTCCAGAAAACTTCTTGTGCATAATTAAGGCAGGCTCAACATTCTCAGCCCTATAATTAATGGTGGACCCCTTAGTGCACTAATTCTCTTTAATTCCAAAAATTTCCTCTTAATTTTTCCGCATCTCACCTATACCCTCTGACCTGACCTATCTTGTCTACACATAATCCTACAGTTTTTTGGGAAATTTTTTTGGCCCCCCTTCATGCTGGGTCACGAATTGAGCAAAAAGCAAATTATGAGCCAAGACTTTACCTTCTCAAGTCAGAATTTTAAACAACGCCCACGCCCCATATAAGAGCGCCCACATACATAAGGGAGAAAAATTTGGAACAATCCAGACGTCTTGAAGAATTTCTGATAATTCTTTACATTTATTTTTTACTTTTTTTTACTAAAAAATGCTGGCATCTTCATTAATATGATCAAGTTTTGAGTTGTTTGAAATGAGTGAAACTTCCTCGGTTATAGAGCTTTGGAGTTGACCGTGGGTCATTGGTCAACACTGGCAGCTACCCCATGAGGTCTCCGTCATTTTGGTATATATTATATGCCCTGATCAAATGCAATTTGTCAAAGGATGTCAGTGTGTGGTTTTAATGTTATCTGTTTGGTCAGCCAACGCTCTCTGTTGGAGGTGTCACTCGTGAGGGATTACCTTGTTATAAGTTTAAAAAAAAAGAAATTACATTCAACACTTTAATATCAGGATTAAAAAAATTAAATTAAGATCTCAACTTACACCCACACTCAAGAAAACCTATCAGAAACCCCCCCCCCCCCCATGCAGCATACTCGTCCCAGCAGAAAATCAATGAAAGTCCTGACCTATCTATACTGGTTTGTGCAAACAAAAAAATATGACTTTTCATGACTTTTTTATTATATTTGCCAAAGTAGGACTTTCTTAGCACTTTTTAAACCTTAGCCAAGGCATGACTTTATTATGACTTCTAATTACTTTTGTCATTTGAAGTATGATTTTAAGATTTTTCATTACATTTGGGGTTCTTAAATTAATTTGAAATTTTTCTTAGGAGTGGATTTTCCAAGTTTCAAGGTTTATTTTTTACAAATTTCCAAGTTTTTTTTTTTTTTAAAATTTGTGTTTACTTTTATAAAAATTATTCACTATTTTCAAGAATTTTAGACTATATAGCTTTATCGAAGCAAAACTTTTAATTTATTAATTTTCTAGTTAATTTCTGCTGCGCCTGAATAGAAATACAAGTATATTCATTGGAAAGTCTCGAATTTTAGAAAAAAATCAAATAATTTTCCCTGACTTTTAAGGTTGCTCTCTGATCATAGTAACAATATCTATGATCAAAAAGCATGCAGATAGTTTTGATTAAATTTGTTATTCCAACACTTTAGTTATTAGGTGTTGTAGGTTATAAGGTGGCTGTAGGAAAAAATAAGAGCATGAAAAAATAGGAAAGGTATATGGAAATTGCAATTTAATTTAAGCCCACCAATCATTAAAACTAGTACTGTTTAAAAAATCTGAGTATTCCATGACCAAAGATGCCAACCCCTGACTTTCCCTGACATTTCCCTTCAAATTCCCTGGCATTCCAGGATTTTCCTAGGTCGTGGGAACCATGAGTGAGAAATTCCTGAATATATATTACCCCTGACTTCCCCAAAGTTGTGAGAATCTAAATTTGGATTGGGATTTCAAAATCCATTTATAACTTTTAATTACATTTATCCTGCTGGAATAGAAAAACAAAAGCTGGGAATATTTTGTGTGAAAAATTAAAAACTAAATAATTATTTGATAGCAATCAAATCTGATACTTTAGGGTGTAATTCAATTGTTATCGCCTCGAATTGAAATTTGAATTGATGAATTATAGCATTTGATGAAAAATTAAAAAAAAAATATTAATTGCATATAATCGTTCATGAGAATTTAAAAGTAAAAATTAAAACTGACTTTTATTGTTCATTTTAAAAACACCTATTTAAGTGTTATGTTATTAAATGCAGTAAGACTATACCGCAATTCACTTATCTGATGGTTTTTTTTTAAATTTACGACCTAATTTTAATTTTAGCCTGAAATTAAATAAATTTATTTTAAAGGGAAAGTCCCACTTTGTAACATATGATATTTAAATTGTACACACTAGATATACATGGCCATTTTCCCATAGATTTCAGCAAACACTGAAAGCTGGTGACGCCCTCTATAGAACATGCATGTCCACATGTTTCGTGAGAACTGATGTCTTCTATTCAGTAGAGGGCGCTACATACTGTCAGTAAAATGGCGCCTATTTGGGCTTTGCATTCTCAACCAAATTCATGCATTCGGGACATTTTATTTAATGATTGTTGGGCTCAAATCCAATTAAAATTTCAATGCCTTTCCTAAATTGTCATGCTCTTCCTCCTGCAAACTACTTTTTCAATGTGGGACTTTCCCTTTAATCAGTCCTGACCGATTCGACTCCGGTAGACGAGGGTCCCTATATGTAAATTTGAGCCACATTTAGCAGGCCAGCACAGGTCAACGATAAATGGCGGTCAAAGAATAATGTCTCCAATGTATTGTCTATGGCCAAAAGCAAATCCAATCTGATTTGATTTATAAATCAGTCAAGCGCGTGCACCCATTCACATTGAGCTTATGTTTCAAGGTATAGATTATTAATATAGTTAAGGGGGCGAGGTGATACTAACTATAACACGTCAATTGCATTAAGTCAAAAGAGACTCCTTTGATCCAGAATGGCTTACATAAAAAGACTTATCAGTGCATTTCAAAATAATATACCATGGTATACTCACTGGTGCAATTATTATCAGCTGAAATTATCATCAGTTTTAATTTCGGAGGAGTTGTCTATGTAAATCGTGATTTTTGCAAAATGTAGCGGCATCACTGATCGCTCCATTTACACTAGAAAATGGCGACACTTTTCTTGGGTGTCCACACACAATGGTCAAGATTGCAATCTGGATTATTGACAAAATTAACATATACTGGGCATTAATCAGACCGAGGTCAAGTGACTTATCCCCGATTCGTGAGAAAACTTTATGACACGCCCTGTTTACGTTTTTGTTGTACTTATTTTACAATCAAAATTGCGCTAAATTTTAGATATTAGCTTTTCTAGTGCACAGACTGAATCATTTTATATCCAAATTCACATGGACATTTTGATCATGATTAATTTTACAGCATTGATCACGGTAGTAATGTTTTATGAGCCTCCATGTGGTTTAACCGTTTAACCAAATCAATTAAAGTTAGTATTCAGTAAGGCTTTAATCATATATAGTTAGCTGTTATTGATTAATATTTAACCTTAATTATTTTTTCAAGAAATCTAGGAACCGTCCTGCAGATTTTACGGGATAAAATAATAATTTAAAGAGCTAAGATCAAAAATTACATGAGTTTATTTTTGTTGAAAATAAAATACCTTACTTAAAATTGTAGCAAAAGTGTTGTTCTATCTGCTAAATCAATCATAAATTTGGTTAAGATAGGAAAAAGTTGCTTAAAGGTGGCATATTAAAACAATATAATTAATGCAAAACTATGCACTAGGCTTCAATTTTTTGGTAACTACTAATTAACAACATTTAATTATGTATGGTTACTACTAAATTAATATTAAAAAGCAGCAGTTGTCTCTCGATTTTACTCAAAAAATTTGTGATTGAATTTTGAGAAAAAATAAAAATGGTAAAATTGAAAAGTCGTACAGAACCCCAAATTTCTGGAAAACTTTTTACCAAAAAAATTGGGGTTAAATTTGAAAAATATTTTCTTTCATACAAAATAATGTATATTCAGGCCTACAATTTAAACTTGAAATGGAAAATTCAATAATAGGGCGTTTCATAATTTTATTTACATTTAAAGTATTTATACAAATAATATTTTTTTTGTTAAAAATACATTGTAATAAAATAAATTGTTTATGCAAAAAATCTATATGTAGGTAGGTCATACTAAATAAAATTAAATGTTAATTGTATATTTTTACAATTTGTTCAAAAATGTTAGCAGAAGAATTAATGTTATTTCTTTCTCCAAAATAATAAAAAAAATATATGTTTTTCTAAAAATTGGGTGAGCTTTTATCCATTTTAAGCTTATTTCTCCCCCAACTTCCTGACTATTTTTCCATTCTAAAACGTTTTACTTTCATTTAAATAATATAAGGTAGGTTCCAATCCTACAATAAAGCAACATCTAATTTCAAAAATTTCATTTTCATTATTTAAAAAAAAAATTATTTGCCCTAAAGGCTGTTAAATGTGGAATATAGGATTGAATCGAGCATGTAGGTTAAACTATTTTAAAGAAGCTCAAATTTTGCTGAAATGCAGTTCAAATTGATTTGAGGCACCTTTTCAAAAATAAATTAGAAAATAAAAATTGCATATTGCACTCGGCAACATGGGTTAACTAGAATAATTGGTTTAACAGTTAGATATTCAACATCAGGTAAAAATTTAAACATAGACACATTGACAAGACCAGTAGTAAAAAAAAAATTGAAAGATTTCAAGAAAGCCTTTGAGCAAAAACGATGAAAATTCGCAGCCAAACTATGCATTTTTTCCAAACTGAAAATTAGTTAAAAGGCAAAAGCAATTTGACTGCATCCCCTACCTTGCCAATCAAAAAGCAGCCCAAAAAACCCAAACTACATTTGGCTAATCTAAAATCCAAATTGGTAATATAATAATAACACTAATAATAATAATGAGAAAATAGCACAAAAGTCAAAAATCCACCATTGAAGGGTTTCATTTCAAATTGAAAAATATGAAATCGATGCAGCCCACAAAAAAAACCAGCCTCCACTCACAAAAACCCCCAAAAAATTTGAGGAACCGAAGAGTAATTTTAGCATTGTCATAGACCCCTATCCGCCCAAACACTGATATTTTTTTTTAGAAAATAGTACATTAGGCCTTACAAATGAATAGGTGCAGAGTCACACAATAGCAATTTGAATAGGACCTGCCAACTTTTGAAAAATGCATTGCCCCGTGAGAACCCCATCTTTTTACTAGGGTTAAACATTACAATTTCAATATGATATGTAATTATAAAGTGAACGTGCAAAGGTAACGTGTCCTATGGCCTATGTGTGTGCAGCAACAAAAAATTGGGGGAAAAAAAAATAGGTTGCATGTTAAGGAAAGACATAAGACGTCAAGAAATTCCTGAAGAAGAAGCCAGTGAGGACATTGACACCAAGAAGAATACCATAAAGCACAATTTTAACCACCCACTAACAATATTAACATGAATGTGCATTATACGTGTAGGTGGTTGGCACGTAGCGCCACCATGTTGTACATTCTGATATTAGGATGTACAAATGTGCAAACAAAAGTCAATGCTCGGATTCATTGATAATATTATAATTCAAGTTACCATGTATACCGGTAAGAGGAACATGCAGGGTATTGCCAAATGCATTTTGCAATGCATTTGGTCATTCAAATATATTTTATAAGTTTCTACTGTGTGGGAGTTTCTTCCTTCTACATGGCATCATATATGTGCTCATCGTAGGGTATTGAATTGAATTGAATGTATCTGAGAATGCACTTTTATTGCCATTTAGTTTTTTTCCCCCCGTAAACTGAAAATGTTTATGATGCATTCAAAGCGATTGCATTTTAATTTTAATTTTAATTTTTGTTGAAGAATGCAATTTAATATTTTTGTATAATTGTAACAATTATAAATTTACATTGAAAAATACATTTAAAATGTATTCTAGCCAGTCACGCCTTCTTTAATGATCCAGTGGCTCAATCTACATGTGAGCGTATAAATGTATTTCTGAACAGACTGAATGCATTTATAATATATTTCTGAAAGCATTTATAATGTATTTCTGAATGCATTTATAATGTATTCCTGAATGTATTTATAATGTATTTCTGAATGCATTTATAATGTATTTCTGAATGTATTTAGAATGTATTCCTAAAAGCATTTATAATGTATTCCTGAATGCATTTATAATGTATTTCCGAATGCATTTATAATGTATTTCCGCATGCATTTAAAATGTATTTCCGCATGCATTTAAAATGTATTCCTGAATGGACTTATAATGTATTCCTGAAAGCATTTATAATGTATTTCTGAATGCATTTATAATGTATTTCTGAATGCATTTATAATGTATTTCTGAATGCATTTATAATGTATTTCTGAATGCATTTAT
>JAQIXP010001444.1:0-18433 GCA_034700285.1 Proteroiulus fuscus | reverse complement strand
AAATTATGAGTCACACGTATTGTTATGCCCTATCTGCTGTCAAAACGCGAGGGATCTTGGGAAAACGCTCGGTAGTCGGCGCCAAATTGTTCATTTTTGCGGAAGAAACTGGAAACTCGAGCGATAACACCAAAAATCTCAACTTGCCAGGCCTTATTATGCATAAAATAAAAAAAAATCTTAGTAGGCTGTGGCATTTCCTATGGCACAGCCAGGGTCCAAAATTAATGGAACCGACTATAAACAACTACATCCCCCAAGGAACTACTGTGGCCCTTCGCAACAAGACGATGTCTCTTTTACCCAGAAACATGGGGGCCACCGTAATGTTGTAGTCAATCAGTTCAGTGGGTGATGATGTGTTGGTTAGCACCAATGGTACACACATCACATTCAAACTACCGGTACAGTCATGCATACTCAAAGTAACCCACAGATAAGCCCCAAAGCGCCATCAGGGAACAACAAAGCAAAACAAAATCATATGGGAAACTGGACACTTACTTCCAACACAAGTCCCCTGTTGTCATGGTGACTCTCCCCTTTTTTCCTTAATGATTTTGTTTTGCTTTTTTGTTCCCGGATGGCGCTTTAGGGCCTATCTGATGGTGAGTTCGAGTAGCTTCTTACAGTAGAAAGGTCCAGTAAAGTTTAAATTTTAACCATGGTTTAAGTTGAGGATTACTAACAAAAACCGAGATATCCGCCATGGACAAAGTTGAGATTAAGCACATTTGGAGGTCTGGAGGTCGGACTAATTAAGCATAGGTTTGAAATAATACCAGACTATAATTTAGACCTCAACTGTATCTCTCCACTGTTAGCACTCTGAATTATGAACCAGTTACATGCCCTATTCTAGATTTTAGAGGAAATGTGACATTTTCTCGATTTATTCTTAGGAAATGATACGTTTTCCTGGAAATTTGCAAATAGCAGTGTCCCTTCACAAAATCCTAAAATCTGGAAAATGCAAATTTACTATTTTGTTTGCGTGTTTGGTTTTTATGATGGAGTTTTCGGCTCATAAATAATTATTTTATCCACTAAGCAAATTCGGTCAAGGCCATTAGGGATTTACACTTTGCCACATGCATCTATTAAAGGAAGTTTCTGCAAATCCACAGTTAATCCCATAATCAAAATTCAGTCTGCACTATGATCCGATATTTTAGTAAAAACGTTTGAGGCGATATGAGGCATCGAACAGGGTGTCTGGCCGTCTGGAAAACCTGGAAATGTCATGGAAATTAGTATTGTCTGGAAATGTCAGGGAAATTTTATCTGTGTCTGGAAAATCTAAATAAAATAGAAAATTGGGCACTATTGGTGACATTTAGCCCATTTTTGAGCGTTTTTGAGCAAAAAAAGTCGCCTGCGGCGCCATTTTCTGTCAGTTTTTTTTTTTTTTTTTTGCAGTAATGTAAAAAATGGCCTGTAGGCCATGAAAAAAATTTTTGGGTTGGAAAAAAAATGGATTTGTGGGTGCAGCCCAGGGTAGTTGCCAAATATTGCAGTTTTAATTGCATATGTCAGTAAAAAAAATAGTTAAAAATCGCTTATATTTGGTCTGGAAATTTGTGAAAAATTGTCTGGAAAACCTGGAAATGTCATGGAAATTTGTTGCTGGATTTGGCCAGACACCCTGATCGAATCTATAGTTGCCATCCTGGTTGCTAGGTGGAAAATTAGCGAAGTTAAGGGTTAGTCTGACATTAGTAGCAATTGCATTTTTGCTATTGTTATCCAGAAATTTTTGCCCTCCAAAAAACTCGTTGATTTTGAAGTCATTGGCCCAGGAAAAGTTTTTATTTTTGGTTTTCATGAAATCGTAACATGGTTATCAGTCAATAACTTAACAAGATTGTGCTTCCAATAGATTATTATGTGTGGTCTTTTGTATTCTTAAGTTTTTTCATTTTTTTTTCTTCTTTTTTTGCTTATTTTAGCCGCTTGCTGATATCCGGCAATGTTGAAATTCATCCGTGGCAAGGGCTATCAGCCAACAGCTGAAAGGCTCAAATTGCAGAAGGAACTTTTCGCATTCAATAAGGTGAGTATACTTTCTCGCAGAGCAGCGTGAACTTGACTTTATTTCACCCCTTTCTTTCCAAATTGAACATATTTGGCGTACCAGGAATGGCATCTCTTTAACGCGTACTCGTTGGACCGGTTATAAACTCGAATTGGATCTCGTTTTCAAAGTTTAAACCCTTTTTTTTTATCCGGAGCCGGCTAAACTGGTTGGGTCAAAAAATGGCCTCAAATTAACTTTTTTTTTCTTCTTCTATCCACTGTTCGCTGCTATTATTATTTCGTGTATAAGGAATAAAAGGATAGTGGGCGGAGTCTCGGATGGCAATTACTTACTGGCGGGTATTGTCTACCGTCCCCAATTACTATTTGTCAAAAGGGAATCCCCCTTTCCCCAACCTCCCGATGAATAATGGTGCCCGATGCCAGCACCACCTAGATTCTTTTTAAGTTTATTGGCCCTAAATTGAAATGGTGTTTGGATTGATCCGACAATCCTGGTGTGGTAAATTTTCTCCGCAGGTGTCGTAAAACAAGCAATAACCCGGAGGGAAAGTTTAGGAAATGGATTTCTTTTAATGTCTAGAGGAAGTCTTGGCACACCTTTGCGAAATGGTTTTGTGCTTCCTGGAGCATAGCGTTCTTATCGCAAGACTTCCGTTAGAGATGCCAGGAACTGGGAATCTTGACTGAAATACAGTAAATTCTCCAATTTGGCGGGCGCCTGCTTATTGAAATCTGTGGCTTGGAGACTACTCGCATATCTCTTGTTGGAGGTGCCAGAAGCCAGTTTGACTTAGGCATTACACTGTATCTGGAAAATCCGTCATATCGGATGCTTACTATTGACCATGACCTTTTTCTTATGTGCTATGAGACAATGGAATAGTTTAAAATTGTTAGAAATTGAATTTAACTATGATGTCACATTTGTATGACGTGGGAGTATCCTCCTAATTGTGGGATAACTCCCCTACCAAATGGCATCATGACATGCTGATCGTAGGGAACTGAGTTGAATTGAATTGAAAATCCTGGTTACCGGGATGGTGGCAGCGGGACCACACATTTTCTTAGTTTTGTTACCGTGACGGCGTGAAGTTCCCGTGCAGTTCGCCAACTTCCCAATTACAAATCTGTGAATTTACAATCCAGTCTCCACTTTTCTGATACAAAGCAATTTATGCACAGTAACGAGCAAAATATTCCTGGTAGACCGTTTGTTGAGTGTGACCCAAATTATTCCGTTTTTAATGTTTTCCTAAAAGTGTCATGGACAGGGTGCATGACATCAGCCGTTTATATTTAGTCGACAACTGTTCCTATTGTAAATTTATGACGTGGTGTTTTCGTGCTGTGGGAGGTTCTGTTTGTAGGTTCGCCACCCGAACTACCAACTTGCACAAGTGCAGATGGGTGTAATATAGTGTTGTTTGCGCTGTACATAATCAATATCATTTCATTTTTAGGAAGTTTAAAATAAGAGGAAAACACTTCCTTTCTGATGCTACTTGTGCGTTGCATTTATCTCACAGATTAAAAGGGGAAACATTTTGAACTAAGATCGAAGAATGAAAAATTGGAGGTTTTATACCATAGTTGACCCATACTAGGTTGTTGAAGAAAGACTGGCTATGAAACTGTTTTAAATGCTGGCAGACGCTGACCCTTGTAGCTCGTAGTATCGATGTTTTAACCCGTGATTTCAACTCAGAACTTGTTAAAATGACTGAAAAGTCTACTTTTTCTATATTGAAAATGAAAGCCATTAAGGGGGCTGTCCACACTTTTAACAGCATGGGCCTATGGGGATTTCAATGTTAAATTCGTTTTCTTCAAACTGTTCTAACTCAAGAACGGGTAAAAGTTCAACGATGGGGTTTGATTTTTATTAAAGATTATTAATTTTACTAAAAATTGATGCACGATTATGACGTCACGTGCATTCCGAAAGTAGTTATCGATTTTCAAAGTCGACCGTTCCGTTTTCCCGTGCCATTTTACGTAGATGCGAAATTTTTCCCAAAATTGAACGGATCTCGATATTGGCCGAGCGGATGACGATGGAGTTTGATTTTTTGGAAAGCTCATTTAATTTACCACGAAATGTATGAGTTCGATTTCGTAATTACGTGCATTCTTTATTTATTTATCGAATTTCAAAAGTTTACCGCCGAGATTTTCGCCATATTTTGCCCGATTGTACGGCTGACGGGGCAGATTAACAAAAAAATCATGCATCACGTTTTAGTAAATTTAATTGTCCTTCATAAAAAATCAAAGCCCGTCGATTTATGTTTAGCCATTATTGATTAATTTGTACTTTTATTTAACATGGAGATTCCCATAGGAGCATGCATGCTCTCAATAAGTGTGGACAGCCCCCTTAAATAACAATCAGTACCAGGTAAAGCAGTAGAAATAATGATTGGTCAATCTACTGCTTTACGTGGTAGGCCTACTGATTGTTTTTTAATGGCTTTCACTTTCAATTCCTAGGCAAGGATTACTGCGTGAACCAAACACTTTAAGAATTTCTTTTTGTCAAAATGTAAATGAGAATCCCGATTGCTGTCATCACTAGTTTAATCAGGCAATGCGGGCCTATGTGTTAAATTAACGACTGGGGTCAAGGGAGATCTAGCCCGAGCCTTGTCCGAATTAGTCGCTCTTATTATCGTAGTCGCTGCCCTGCTATTTTTGTAAACGTTCGTCCGAAGTTAATCTCAGACGTAGTATTTTTCTCTAATTAAATTTTATATAGTTAAACTAAGCTGCCGTTTTTATTCAAAATCGTGGTTCCACCGTAAGTCTGAGGAACTTCTCTCATCTGAATTTGAATTGGGCGATTTAATGAATTGCTATCTGATTTAGGAAATTGGGATATCCTTTATGCAAATGTTGCATTTTATACCTGGTCCTGGTCCTGAAGTAACGTTGAGAAATAGTTCAGACGAAATGGGTGTAAACTACGTACGCAATCCCTTTGACATTGTCAAACTAGGAATACATGCAGTTTTGAAATTTTCTTTTATCACATCCTGGATTTAGAATTCTGTTTAGTACGGTATATAGTGTGTCATCGAAGTTGCACAAACAACAAATACTAAATCACACAAAAAAGATAAAAATGTACCCCAAGGGCGAACCTGTAGCTCTGAAAATTATTTTATTAGGTACGGGATGTTTTACCCAACTTAAACCCACTTGCACAAAGTGTATTTAAAGGGAAACTCCCACTTTGTAACAAGTGATATTTAAAATGTACACACTTATTATACTGTAGCTATGATTGGCTATGACAATAATAATTGCCGCAAAGTTTCCATATTGAAGAAATCACGACGTTTTGCCAAATACTCTGTCAGGAGCTTTTTTTTTTGACAGACACATCGCCTTTAGGACATTTGTGTCTATGAATTTCATGAGAGCTGATGTCTTATCCAGTAGAGGGCTCTACATGCTGTCAGTAAAATGGTGCTTTTCTGGGCTTTGGATTTTTATCCAAATTCATGTATTCGGGACATTTGATTTATTATTGGTGGACTCAAATCAAATTTAATTTCTGTGCATGCTTACTGTACCCTAATTTTTCATGTTCTTCCTCCTGCAACCAACTTCTTTCTAAGTGGGACATTATTTAGGGAAACAGATAACATTAGCTCCAACGATTCTTAGAGGGAAAGCCTCACTTCTTGATAAGTGTTTTTAAAATGCTAGGAATTAGAATATGCATCGGAATGAATAATGCATTCCTCTAGCTCTAGCTTTTCTTTCAAAGATAGATGTCTGAAGCTAATTTAAAACTACTAAGCAAATTAAACCCAAGTTTAGTGGATGAAGCACCTTGGTCACATTACCTTTTGCGAATCTAGAATCTTTTTTCTGCAATTGAGCCTGTTTAGTAGAGAAAGTCAAGGCATCGGCTGCACACGTGTTTCGTAAACTCGTTTAGTAATAGGAAAATGGTGTAGGCCTACATGTGCTTCCAAAAGTGTCGCCATAGACTGCCAAAATGCGTTTTTGTGAATAGCATGCTTAGTTACTCCCTGGATGATTAAATTTGTGCTCCGATTTAACTTTCAATGCTAATGTTAGTTGTATCTTTTCTTGCAGACAACGCAACATGGATTTCCCCACCGGCCGAGCGCGCTCGCATGGGATCCAGAGCTTCGCCTTATGGCCATTGGCACTCGCACGGGAGTCATCAAAGTGTATCCTTTTTCAAAAATACTGTGGTTGACTGTTTTGGCGAACCGGGCTAGAGGGACTTGGATGTTCTGGAATGCTTAAGACAACGTTATAATTAGTTACTAGTTTGGGAAAAGCGATGGAATAGGTTATGACAGTGGACTCTGTATTAGAAGTGGGGGAAAAAAGTTAAATTGAAGCAATCATTGCCATTCATTTCCATTTGTGGTAATTTCGGTACGTTGACCTTAATAAGTTGATGCAGTTACGGAGGTCCGGGGGTGGAATTTTATGGATATCATTCCGGCGATTGCTCCGTCACCCAGATATTTGCACTGCCCAATCAGGTAAATTAACTTGTCTTCTATTTAGAGGTATTCTTTCATGTTTCGCTAGAAAACGACCAACGACTGTTCTTCTATTTTGTCACGCAGGGTCGCTTCATAAGTCTGTGCGACGACAATTCGCTGCATCTCTGGGAGATCAACGTGAAAGATGGAAAATCGGTCATCGAGAAGGTTAAGGATTGTTCCTTGGAAGGAAGGTGAGTGTCTCGCGAGCCATCTTCGGCCCTCCGTGCATCGATTTTCGGCCCGCTCAAACCTTGTTTGGACATTTTTGTTTATTATTTTAATAGGCTTAAAAAGATCTCAACTTGTTGCCTTCAGTCGAGTGGCGAGAACTTGTTGATCGGAACTGAGGGTGGGAACATCTACCTGTTGGACGTGAAATCGTTTGAAATGTCGGACCACATCATTTATCAGGATGTTGTGATGCAAAAGTAAGTCAAAATTTCTGCCTCTGGTTTTTGACATTTTGTGTATCGTTTATTTTGGGTATTGTCAAATGTTTATTTCTTCTCGATCCAGTGTGCCCGACGATTATCGTGTAAATCCAGGCGCCGTCGAGGCCATCGCCGAACACCCCTCGTCGCCAAACAAGATCCTGATTGGATACAATCGGGGCCTACTGGTGCTTTGGGATAATGCACTTCTGGTTGCCGACCAAACTTACGTCGGTACGCAGGTGAGCGTAAGTTCCCGATGGGAGATCCCAGCCACGATCTTCCTTTTTTTTCAGCTCAAAGTGCATCCTGGAATGTTTCATTCCTACATTAACTATTGATATTGGCGTTATGGAAATTTGAGCGAATTTTTTCTTCTTTATTTCTGTAAAATAAAGCAATTGGAGTCTGTGTGTTGGCATCGCAAGGGCGATCGTTTCATGAGCTCGCACAATGATGGCAGCTACATCATCTGGAATGCGGCCGATCCGTCTAAACCCGAGGAGGGGCCGACCACCCCTTATGGTCCCTTTCCTTGCAAGGCCGTTAATAAGCTGCTGTGGCGTTCGGCTAAAAAGTAAGAAAGATTTATAAATACTGTTTTTTAATGTCTCAAGAGCCTCGGACAAAGTCCAATCTGAGCTCTTTCATTTCTCGATGAATTTTTGTGATTCATTCCAGTGACGGATTTATCATTTTTGCCGGAGGAATGCCGAGAGCCACCTTTGGGGACAGGCATACCGTTGCAGTAATCAATGGCGAAAATAAGCATGTCGTGTTCGATTTCACTTCCCGGATAGTCGATTTCTTCACGATTTCAGACACAGATAGCGAATGTGGTGAGTTAGATAGTTGACGAATGCCTTTCGCTTCACACGGATACACACGCGTGACGGGGGTGATGCACTTTTATTTTTAAACTTATTTTTTTTCTTGTGTTAGAATGGGACGATCCTCATTCTCTCGTGGTTCTCGCCGAAGAAGAGATTGTTGTGCTGGACTTGCACGATGAGAACTGGTCTCCTTACAAAGCACCGTACTTGTCCTCGCTGCATTCTTCCGCAGTTACGTGTGCCCAGCATTCTAGCAACATCCCCGACGGCTTGTGGAAAAAATTGATCGATGCCGGCGAACTACAGCTCAAGGAACCTTGCTCCGGCCGAGTGAGTGCCATTTGCTCTTTTTTCTTGTTTGTTATTAAAGGGGAAGTCTTGCTTTATGACATGTGCTTTTTAATTGCTAAGCATTAGAAGAGAACGTAACTTAAAAATCGTTGAAATCTCAGAAATGTTAACGCCATCTATTAATAGTTAAAGGAAAGGTCACTTTTGGAATCATTCAGCTTTTCGTAAAGCTTACGTTTGATTGCGCTTTTGGCAATAAAAATGAATGCCATTGCTGGCCAATGTTTTTGATGAGATAGTGGTTTATACTTTTTGGTATAAACTCTTCACATTACAATTGAATTTTTCATATTAACACTTACTAGTATTTCATTTAAGCATTACTTTGAACGATGTAAAACTTTCCCTTTAAGTTTCGGCATCAATAGAAATTAAATCGGAGAGAAAAAAAGAAATTAAGCGGTTCGAAATTGTGGGTACGCTGACGCGTTTGTTTTTCCAATAACCAAACAGGATTGGCCCATTACGGGTGGGACCATTTTGGACGAAACTTCCAAGGGTCACGATTTGCTGCTCACTGGACACGAAGACGGAACCATCAGGTTCTGGGACGCTTCGGGAATCGCCTTGAAACCACTGTACAAGCTCACCACATCATTTCTATTCACGAACGAGGAGGGACACGATCATAATCAGGTGGATGAGACCGAGGAATGGCCTCCATTTAAAAAGGTAGGCTGTGAAATCGTAATTATATTGTACCATGCCGAACACTGACCTTTTAAGACAGGGCTGTCGTGGCTGAATTTTTAAGTGTGCTGACACGATATTTGCTTGGAGGGACTGTAAAACAAATGCCATAAGCGATATATTTTTATCTTTTTTTTAAAGGTTGGCTGTTTTGATCCGTACAGCGACGACCCGAGGTTAGCAATTAGGAAGATTGCTCTTTGTCCTAGTAGTGAAACGCTCGTGGTGGCCGGAACTGCCGGGCAAGTTTTGGTGATGAGTTTGTCTTCGGAAGAAACGGAAAAGGAAGTCGAGGTTGTGATGTCTTGCCTCAAATGTGGTTTCCACTTTTTTATGAATATAATTAACGGCTTCTTTCTTATTTTGATGTAGTCCTCGGTGGCTAACATCGTCAGCGACCGAGATGGCTTTGTGTGGAAAGGACACGATCGTCTCACGCTCAAGAAGGGACCTTTGAAATTCTCCCCCGGCTTTCGTACAGATGTTGTCATGCAGATCCATCCCCCTGCGGCTGTCACCTCACTCGTCTTTAGGGCTGAATGGGGATTGTAGGTTTTCGATGATCGTTTTGCAGAAAAATATTCCTGGAATTTTTGTGGAATTTTGTGTCGGCAATTACCTGACGCATGAAATTTTCTCCCCCCCCACAAGGGTTGGAGCTGGAACTGCCCATGGTTTCGGACTGTTCGACTATCTCCAAAATAAAATGGTCATCACAAAATGCACCTTGAATCCTAATGGTGTGTTGGAATATGACTAGTCTTATTTTAACCCAGTAGTTAACGACACACAATTATAATAATACCAATTATTTTTTCGTTTAAGACTTGACGGGTGCTGGAGACACAACTATGTCGAGAAGGAAATCCTTCAAGAAGTCCCTGAGGGAATCGTTTCGCCGGCTAAGGAGAGGACGGTCAAGGCGCAGTCCGGACAAGTCTCCCACCCGTGATGATAGAAAGGAAATGTGAGCCTTATTTATGAGTCAGTCAATAGGCGTTTTTTCGCTCGTTATCCTAACTGGGGGAAATACTGTATTTTATAGCAAAACTGGAGATACGAACAGCGCTAGCCCCACCGATAAACGATCCATCGAAGTTTCCACGTCTCCGGAACCGAAACCTATTGAACGTGCCATCGAGGCGAGGGCTCCGGATGATGCCTCAGGATCCATGGTTCGATGCCTTTACCTGGCTAAAACGTACATAGTAAATGGTAATTGTTACCTTTATCGTATTAATAGCTTTAACCTGTACTAGTTTATAAAGCTGTACTGGAGCAAGATAATGGTTTTCTACAAAATTGTCAAATTGAGCGTTCCTGAATTTTGCTGATTTGTGTGAGTCTTGTGTCCAAGCAGTGACAACTCAGACGCCGACACTTTGGGCTGGAACCAACAGTGGGGCCATCTACGTGTTTACCATCACCATGCCGGCTGCTGAAAAGCGTAACGAAGCTGCCGTGTCCTGCCGTTTGGGTAAGGAGATCCAATTGAAACACCGAGCGCCGGTTGTTGCCATCGCCATCGTGGACTCATCGAACACTCCGCTGCCGGACGAGGGTGTTGCCAAGCCGAAGCCGAGCACGGGAGGGCATCGGGTCGTCATCTGCTCGGAGGAACAGTTTAAGGTGTTCACCTTGCCCAGCCTGAAACCGTACGGGAAATTCAAATTGACGGCCCACGAGGGCGCCCGCATACGCAAAATCGGATTCATCGAGTATCGGAGCAAAAGCGACCCGAACTATGCCGAGAGCTGCGTCACGTGTCTGACAAACCAAGGCGACCTGGCGATCTATAGCATTCCGGACTTGAGACGACAGCTCGTCACCCCTTGTGTCCGACGTGAAGATATCAAGTAAGTTCCATTCTTATCTCTTGTCGTATTTGGGGTCAAATTTTGGGATGAGTTATTTGACTCGTGTCCTAACCAGTCAATAAATTTATGTGAATCAATCGTTTGTCCTCGATTGGCGAACAAAAAAGGCACTCGCAAAACTTTGCGACTTTCGAATCACTACCGATGGAATGCATTCTGATAGCATTAAGATTTGCTCGCGCACAATTTGGGACTTCTTTTTTGCCGTATTGTCCTTAGTGGGATTTCGAGTCTGGTGTTCTCCAAGTACGGCCAAGGCTTCTTTCTCCATTCGTCCAGCGAGTTCCAGCGTTTTTCGCTGTCAACCAGTAACGTTACTCTGCCAAAGTTTTCGGTGAACGTACCTGCCGGGGCACCGCGCTGGAATGCAGGTTCCATCAAGGAGGCGGAGGTCATACCGGACATTGACGAAGACGTCACGGCAACTCCGACCGACTTGAAGTAAGGGGCGACGATTAATGTGATATTATTTACATTCCATTGCCTCGAAGGTCGTTTGTTCCATGTCCGGCATTTGCTGACTTTGTGAAAATTGCTTGCAATTTTAGCGAAACGAAGGAGGAGGAGAACTCCGACAACAGGTTAGAGGGAGAAAATGCGTCATCGGGGGACATCACGGTGGATAGTGTTAAAGATCACCTAACGTGAGTCTTCCAAATTTTACTTGGTTTTCAGCGAGCGCAGGACGGAAGTTGATTGTTGGGTTTTTATTCGTTTATCCTTTTTTTTTTTTTTTTGGCAGAACGTCGATCATCACGGAGGATAATATCGTTACCCGAATCACGGAGCACACGGAGCAGAAGGTGGAAGTGAAACGGGAGGAGACGATCATGACCATCGAAACTACCATCGTCACGTCCGATTTGAACGCTTCCGAAGGTATCGTAGAAAGCCCTTTGATTTAAACAGTAAGTTATCGAATACCCTATTTCGAGTGAATGCTTCGTTGGTGGAAGGGAATCACGCAAACACTCTTTTTCGGTGATGGGATAATACCAAGGGTGGATCTTGATTCGCAGTCAGTCCGAGCAAATACGCAGAAGTTTTTTTTTTTCCTTTCCACTTCACTGTTTTTGTTTCCAATAGCCGAGGTTACCGACGTTTCCTCCGACCAAACGAACCCTGCCGTGGCCGGTTCGGCTCCTCCGCCTCTCACATCTCTGCCTCTAGCGGAGGTTAGCTGCCCGCCTTTTTTTCACTGTGCATGAACCCTGCATCTTTCCTCGCTCGTCTTTCTTGCACTCGCGTTTGATCAGCCATGTTTTTACTGTCTTCTGTCTGTCGTAAAACGCAGCGTAAAGGGAACGTGTCATCTTGTTACGATTTAGTTTCATAAAAAGACCAAAAAAATGTTTAGACTGGTAGGAAAATTAAAATTGTAATTGGGCTTAGTGGGTAATAAATTAGGTGTATTTTTTTAACGAGCTTGATTTGGCAGCAAATGTTTCGCAGGAGTGTTCATTAATTTCTTTTAAAAAATTGGCGATACCATCTATCGATTAAAGTCGATTACTACCGTTTTCTTTTTTCGGCCGTCTTTTAGCTATGGAGAAAAAGTGATGCCCTATATGATCACTCAATGGTTTAATACGAGAGTAACTATTAGTTGGTGGCAGTCATTTTTTGAAAAATATTGTAAAATATATTGAAAAGTCATGAATTCTGAATTATATAAAGTCAAAAATCAAAATAAGCTTGAGACCCAGTTAAAACTTATATCAAGTCTGCTGAAAATATTAATATTAATGCCATTCTCAACTTTTCTTGTCTTTATTTTCAAATTAACTTGTACGATCGTAACAAGGTACGACTCCCCATGTTGAGTGTCTACTTTAAACTACTTTTTTCGTGTATGAAACCGAAATTGTTCTTGAAAATATACGTTTTGTTTAAGTCATTCGAATAAAATACGAAATTCCCATTTAACTTTTCTGCTAGGAATATATTTTGTGTGTTTTCCGTTCTCCGTGAGATTTTGATATATTTCGGCAATTTGTTATAAAATAGGGCAATTAGGTAAAATGCGGAGATATTTAAATTGTTTAATGTTATTGACTTATTCATACTTTTGTCTTAATATACGTGTATGTTCGAGTTGTATATATATGTATTATCAAAAAACTGCCTAATAGATTAAGAACATCAGTTTTTAAAAAAAAAGTAAAGGGAAAGCATCACCTTGTTACAAGTTATTTTTGAAATGACAACACAAAATTATGTAAGATATGGAAATTGAAATGTTAGTTGAACTTACCATTCAAATATATATTTGGGAACAGCTAGATTTTCTAGAAAATCAGTTTCATAACAATCCAGAAAATCAGTTTCATAACAATCCAGTTTTTGAGATATTTGTGGTGCCAACAACTATTTTTTTCAATTTTGGCAGTCTTGGTTATTTGGGTCGTGTACTTTAAATGGTTTGCATTAAATAAACTTAACTACTAGATGGCGCCAGTAATATCCACATAATATTTTAAAATGTTGTCATCTTTAATTTTAGAGAAAGCTATTTTCAAATAATGGTAAATGCCCTTCTCAAGTATTGTTTGTCATTAATTTTAAAATCACTTGTTTCAAGGTATTGACTTTGCCTTTTGATGTAGAGTTGCCCTGAAGTCAATTTTACCAGAAATTTAGAGCCAAATAACCTTTGATTATGAACATTTTGTTTTCCCGTTTTAGGAATTTTCTAGTGCATGTGTTTTGCTTACTAGCTGTTGATATTTTTAATTGTTGCATTTCCTTGCTCTCGTATGTCTTTGTATGCATGCGTGTATGTCTTCTGTAATTTCTTAGTGTAATTGTATTGTTTTCTGTCTATTCTTTCTACTAATGCCACTGGAAATGCTATCTCACGAATGCTTTAATCCGTCTCTTCCTCCCGACTCACCTTATGGTACGTTCAAGGCGGGTTTTTTTTTTCTTCGTTCGATTTTTTTCTTTTTTGTGGACTAGCCAAAGTTGGAGTCGTTCATGAACTGCGTTGAGACATAACGCTAACCCAGTTTTTAAAACATGGTGTCTGCCAGGTCGTAAAAGTCCTCCTGTAGCAAAGATGGTAGCAAATAAGTCATGATTTTTAATCGTAAGTCATTAATTTTCAAGAAAACAGTTGGACTTTTGCTACATGTGTAAAATTCAATAATATTGGGATTAGACTTACCATTATTGATAAATTTCAATTTTTATTTGAAACACGGGTAGGGTCATCTGGCCGGATCTAAGGAATGCCTGAATATTGTAAAATCTCAGAAAATTTAACGCCATCTGTTAGCAATGGGAGAAAGGTCCATCATTGGAATCATTCAGTTTTGGTTTCCCTTTCCTTCTAGGCAATAATGCATAAAATGAATGGAAAACTAGATGTATTACAAAAACAGAAATATTTAAAAAAAAAAAATTCGAATTTTTGCATTGTTAATTTTTTTTAAAACTTTAAATTTTCTGAGATTTTTAGTATAGCGTACATTTGGTGGCAGTTTCGGCAATAAAACTAGATGGCATCTCTAGCCAATGTTTGTCTTTGTCGCTTTTATTCTTGACGATAAGCTAGCATTTATCACAAAACAACTGAATTTTTCCAATTAACCCTTTCCATTCTTTCATTTAAACATCACTTAGTGTGAAGTGAGACTTGAAAAGTAATTTTTTTGGGTTTGAATGGTCGAGTGCGTGGACACCATGTTTAAGCGTGGTAATGGTTTGCCCCTTTTTCAACTGCATATGAAGTAATGATTGTGATTTAACCAGCTTTTGTTATTTAACCTGAAATAAGTTAGCTTAAGAGTGGTTTTATGCCAATTAACCCTCTAACAACTAACTACCTTAAAATCACACGTGTGTACACTCGGGGTGTCCGTTAGGTCGTATATAATTCCAATTTCATTAATTGGCGAATACGTCATTATATTGCTATACTTGCGGACACCCTGCTGGACAGTACTTTGCGTCAACCATGCTGGTGTAGTCATGTGTTCATTGAAATTCAAATACATAAATTTTTATTTTTGAATTGTGACTACGTTTGGGATGGTTTATGAAAGTACCTGTTCTTGTGCAATTAAATAGAGAAAGTCCAATCGTACTGTCACGGAGCGTATCAAATGCTATACTTTAAGGATTTTTACGGTGCCCGATTGGAGACGTTGTGCAAAATTTATTTTTTATTTTCGGGAAAGCAAATTTGGCTATACTTTGTTACAATACTACTGAATATTTTATTCCTGCCGACTGACTATGCCGGTTTTATTTCAATCGTTTGCAGTTGTTTTCCATGAGGACTTTCATTGGCAGGGCTCCCATTTGTCCTAAAATTCCTAAAATTTTGTACATATTTGCCAAATTCATAAAATTTATGGAAAATGTCCTAAAATTTCCTCAAAATTTAAAATAAATATCAAAGGAATACACAATTTACATTGGGCAAAGATTTAAAAATGACCAGGCTTTCTTATTGGTAGGCAAACCCATTTGAAATGTTGAAACTAGCTATTATAATACTCAAGAATTTAAAAAAAGAACTGCCCAAAAGAAAAGTAGGTGGTGCTGCAAACCTGGGTCAATTCTGTAACTATGAATTGATATATATAAATGTCCTAAAATTCCTAAATTCCTTATTGGACAGTCTCACTTTGAAACAAGTTGGTTTTAATAAAAAGAGCGTGAAAAATTATAATTATAATGGAAATTGGGATTGCATTTGACGATATCTATCAATAAATATAAAATGATCCGAATACCTGGATTTGGTTGGCAATGCCAAGCCTTGATAGGCGCCATGTTTATTAAAGCATAGTGGCGCCTTCTATTGGAATGCAGGCGCGAGCTCTCGTGAGGCCATAGACGTACGCGTGCTAGGAAGCGCCACCTCGCTTTAAAGCTTGCCGAAAGCGACCGAAGGCTGAGGAAAATGGCGCCTACCGTGCATTTTGGAAACGTCGTGATTTCTTCAAAACGAAAACTTTGCTGCAATTATTATTGGCACAGAAATTAATATCTATTAATTGTGTACTGTTTAAAAATAACTTGTTTCAAAGTGAGACTGTAACTTTACAAAAAATGGTCAACTTTCAGAGTGGGAGCCCTGCATTGGTTCACAGTGGCACGCCGTCTCTTTTGTGATGCCCTAAATTTGTTCCCTATAAAGTCACACATGATTATCATCAATAGCCAGAGACTGTAAAAGATCTCCCAAAGTATAGCATGTACGAGTAAAAGATTTTTTGTGTAGTGCAGTGGTCGCACGATAGCAATGTTCGAGAATTTGCGAATCTTGACTGCATAATTTTACTTCCATCGCGATATACTTTCTCTATTTCTGCCAATACATTTCAACTCGTCACCCGTTGGTGTTGATAATCCAATAATGAAATTTTACGTTTATTCGACAGCCGAATAGAATTCTTCGAGCTCCATTGGCCACCATTGAAGAGTTTCATTCGGAAGATGCGATGATGCTAATGCGAGTGGAAGAGTGAGGGTCGGGCAACTACACATTTTATATATGCTTCACTTTCTACGAGGACTAATATAAAGGACACGGTCGTCTCGTATCGGTTTTTCGAGTCTGGCCGAAGATGGTGCCGGCGAACCTCGACGGGGAAACCCGCGGGCCATTTTCGACATCACGGTCGTCGAAATGGTACGCGACAAGAAACGAGTGAGAGAATATATTTAAAAAAAATAATATTGGGATTTTGGTCAAGAGAATACTTTGGTACGTTTTTATATATACGTTTTTAAACCCCTTCCTCCTTTTTGCATCTTTCTCCCTTCGTTAATCCATCCAGCACTAGTGCTTTCGTCTGCAATGTTTATGTGGGTCGAGGGTTGGGTGGTGCTTTCCGTTTTTTTTTTTCGTATACGTTTTATATAGGATGCGGTTTTTTTAGAGCAAATTTTCACCCTTTTTTCATCCACTCGGTGATCACTTTTTTTAACGCGTAATGTCTATCAATTTCATAACTATTGCTATATTCTTCAAATAATAATGTTGAGGTTAGGAATAATCCAACTATTGCATCATTACCACTTTTGTATTAGGTTGCACAGGCATTAACTGGGGGGCGGTGAGCCGAAAGTTTGTGCACGTGGCTCGATGGATGGCGGCCGTGGCCAGCCGTAGAAATGATTGCTACGATCTTGCGACGAATAGTTAGTAACTTATCGAAACCGAGAAAAATATGCCGCCGGACCGTATTTTTTTTCCAATTTCTAGTTGAAAATACGCACGCATTTCTATACATCGGGCACGACGCGGCTATCGAGCAACTAGAAATGCTCGGTTCAAATTCTGCCGTTAAAAATTCACAGCACTATTGGGTAAATTTGTGCAAAAAAAAATGGGAAAGGGGACTTTTTTTGCCTCTTCTTTTCCGAACGCACTTCTTTACACACCAATCATAATGGGGGTTTCATGGCTCATTTTTTTAATCGAAGATCCGTTGTTAATCCGATCGATGGTTCTGTGATAATGATTAATGTATGTACGAACTTATCAAATTCGGCAGCTGAAACTTTTTTTTGTAAAAATGGCTGGGGAATCTTTGTTTTTCCGAAGAATTATATATTATTGGTCATTTCATTACCGAGCTTAACTATTTTGTACACCTGCTGGTTAAGGTTATCTCTGGGCACAACCGCCGATGATACGCACGTTTATATCGTGTTTTAATTATGTAGGCCTAATTATTGATATTTAATTTCAAAAGTTTGATGATGACATTTATTAATCTGGGAAAATGCAACCAGCTTTTCATCGGCCGATGTTTTTCCGTTCGTTTCTTTTATCTTATTTTTCAGCCGCCTGCTTTATATTTTGTGAAAATAATTAGTGGCAACTGCGTGGTCTTTTGAATAATATTGCACATTTTGATGCGTGTTACTGCTGCTGTGCTGCTGCTTTCTTTTGAACAAGTGATTTTTTTTTATAAATAAAAATTTTACATGGCTATTTTTTTTTCTTTTTTTAGTTTTTGTGGTGGTGGTGGTAGTTTAAAACTAATATGCAGGAATCCTCGTATACTGTAACTGATGAAGAAGCAACAAATATAACGTTAAACTGCAGATCTGGAAGGAGTTATTTCGATAGGCAAGTATATGGGTTTATTTGATAATAATTTTAATTTATGTTGATAATTTTAAGCCTTGCTGATATTTAGCTAATCATAATCTGCCGTGAATCATTATGGTCTCGAAGGGATGATTTATTCGAGATACTTGAGTTGCCTCGTAATATCATTTAGTTACGTTAATTTTTTTAAAAAAATAACTATTTTAACTCTATTTGATGGCACATTCACTGCAATCTTCAAGATGGAAAAGCAGTGCATTTTTCTCGTATTTATTATTATCTAATGGAATAATCTTCCTAGAATTGTTAAAAATTGTAAGTCTGTATCGATGGCTTAATTCAAAAGTGGCGAATACGCCAATTTGTCAAAAATGAGATAATTATACCCTTGTGTTCCTGGAAGTGTCCCCAGTGAACCTAAAGTTACGGAAATTAATTTAACCCATAATCGTTAGTTACAGAAGTGAAAAGTGGCGAATAAGCCACAACCGGTCATTTCTAAGAGTTAGAAGTGGGGAGTGGTACGATTCGTCAGTTTACATTTTAAAAATTTCTCCATACCTGGATTTTTATTAAAAAGAAAGTGGCGAATTTGACA
>JAQIXP010001443.1:0-18436 GCA_034700285.1 Proteroiulus fuscus | reverse complement strand
ACCACCATGCACCACCTCTTGCTATGATCTCGGTCTCTATAAATATACCACGAGCGTAGCTCGGTTACCAGGGACTAATATTAAACAGTGGAAATAACACTTGTGCAACACTGTGAGTCCCATGTGTACCAACAAAACGCTAAATAAATGCATAAAATTGCTATACCCATGAAAATTAGTTAATTCAATGTATAAATTTCCTCTATAACATGCATGTACAATGCTAATAAATGCAGGTTAAATAATATTAACCAAGTTTAGTAATACCATTACATAATTAAAATAATGTCATAGGCAGATTCGATTAATTCAGAATCAGTTAAAGAGGTATTCGTGTAGCCCATGCTAGGAAAGCAATTTTAATGCAATTTCAATTTATTTATTAATAATATTAGAATTGGATTGCTGTAAACTACTTTAAACTTTCGTTGTTAATTACACTTTTGTATTTTTTTCCAACTTTTGTTGTATGGCGCAAAGTGCCTAATAAAAATAACTAGATAACTCATTACTAATAAATACCATCATGAAAATATGAACCCATATCGGTTTCACGTTGTGCATGTGTAATGTAGCTATTGCATGCACTGTTCAGTACGTGGCCTCCCCATGCCGTCATAAGGTTCTCCATGCAGCTATAATGCAAAAGCAATGGCTACCAGGCCTCCACTGGCCTAGAGGCTATACTATATTCATAACAGCTTGTAGGCCTACTGTATTTTATGACTCAGATCGAAAAAAATAACTATTGATAATTATGTTAGTCATACATCTTTCAAATCTAAGCTACATCAAATTGTGTAATTTGTCGATCAAGTACTCGATCAAGATCTGATCATGAAACGTCCCAATAAGAAAATTATTAGTATCTATACAACAATTAATTCTAGATTAACATCATTTTTAAAATGAAAACCTCTAGCTTTATATATGCATACCCTAACCATACAAGGAATATAAAAAGTTCGGTTAAAATCAATGCGAAAAGAGCATTTTCCAAGCTTGCATTTCATGAATTGTTAAAAAGGAGGGTGTGTTTGCATTCACCGTATACCTCACGTTTAGTTTATCCCAGTAGCCTTAAGCAGTTATTATTTATTACAAGTTGTATTATAACATTCTGCTTAAAGCATGAAAAGGGCATGTCCACCTCTCTTTGAATTACGGATGTTCCTAACAGATGAATTAGGACAATACTAATTTACCGAGTTCATTATATATGTTTGTGGTTTTTCTCGTCTCGATTTATATTGATATTGCATAAAGCAAGGGTAATATACCATCGGTAAAAAGAGCACAGGCCAAATCATGATAGCATTTTGGCAGGTGAAATATTTTTAAAGGCAGACCAGAGAAGCACACCAGACCATAATGTGAAGTGATAAAATATCAAAGCCTCCTATATATTAATGAGTAAATGTGAGTAAATGTAAAAACGATATACGAGGGTGACCCTGCATCGCAAGAAGAAAAAAAGGCCACCGTTTATAAGAGCTTTGCATTAATCTTAAGGAAGGTATATATACATATACACGATATTATCTATTCGCTGACATAATTACAGGTTGCGAGCATTTTCCCCGCTTTTATGGGATGTTTTCCGCCCATGTCTGAAGACAAATTCCAAGGAGAAGCCACGCATATAGGATCTACTTAACTTGTCTATAAACCACTTGGAACATTACTAGATCTTTCAAAAAGACAAGCCCACCTATATCAATAGGATAGGTTCTGTGGGTTAAAATTTGAATATTCATCAGTCTGAACTTAAACGCGTAAGTCATACTCAATAAGCTGTAAGATGCAAACTCACTCTATTCTTGAAATGTAGCAATTTTTGTAATTAATATATCCTGAAATTCTACATCAACTTCATTTTCACTTTACATATATTTTCATAAAAAATTAGTGGTATTGCGTCATTTGAATCTAGCTGTTAGTGAAACTGTTTACAGTATTTGAAATCACCCAGAAAGTTTAAAAATAATTAAGCAAAATATTCAATAGTGGGAAAACTGCATTGGTAAACAAACAATTTGCCTCATTAGCAATTGATAAATCATATTTGATATTATCCATAGATATTTTACTGCGTCCAATAGGATTTTCAACAGAATTATCAAGGGTCACAGGTTAATGCAATGTATGTGAGTGGAATACTCCACGGATTTACAAGCCTAACTTATAACCAAATAATTTTCAAAATAAGTTAAAACAAAACGGCGTCAATTCAACTTAGCTTTCCTTTGCTATAATTTGTGCCCACTTACAGAGCTTCGGCGCTATATAGGTTTGCTCAATTTAAGGGGCCACTTATTCATTATTGCAAATGAAATGTCTTTTGATTGACATCGCTACCTGTTCATTAATTATTAACTAAAAAACATTCAGAATTTCAGTTTAATTTTCATTGTGAAATAATTTGCTCTATAGAGTTTCTGGAAAATCAGGCAAGTTCGATCTTTAAAACAAAAAGTCAATAATAAAAATACTAGGAGTTAGTTTATTGAGTGACTGGATAAAGCTGAATTTGAAACGAGTACTTAAACAAAATTTAATGTTCTAAATATTTACTACACTCTTGTAAACTAACCTAGAATAGGGGCCTATATGAAATTCTCCGAAATTGTGTTATTTGGAGGAATAATTTCTTTGTTGGTAGTTAGCATTTTTAAAGATGAAAAAGCCAGCTCGTAAACTGTAAACAGGTACAAAAGGTGCATGCAGGTATATGTGTAATAATTTATGGATAAAAATCTAAAAATTATCCAAACAATGCATAATGGTATAACTAAGTTCTTTGTAGGTTTTGTGGACGAAAACACCTTGGTACACAAATTCATGCAGGTAATAAATAGAACCAACACTGATTTTTCTATCAGATCTTATCTGCCGTTGTGCCAAGAATAATTATTTGCACTTTACTAAATCTAGCCAATTATGATAGCTGGTAAACACAGCATTATTCCTGAGAAAAGATTCACAAAAAGTTAACAAAGCATTTTGCTGCAGTGTTGCCAAAGATAATTATTAAGCCAGAAAAAGGTTATAAAAAGTTTGAGATAAAGCTAATCCACATTATATCCATATAATCTTTAAATTAAAATTCTTTCTTGTAATATGATGCTTTCATTTGAATTGCACATAATAACAAAATCGTGACTTTGCCAACATCGATACACAATATTATCGAAAAATGTTATCCCTTTAACGATTTCAATACAAACAAACACACACATACACTATGATCTATTGTATTCTTTTGTAAATATACAGGGGAGTCCAAAAATGAAAACCAACCTTTGAAAATAACGAAACAACTTTCTTCAAAGTGTCAAAAATGCATAAAACAAATTCACTTAACTTTACCATATTAACATTGCAAAATAGAAAGTCTCGAGCATATTTTCAAATTGCTGCAGAAAATGAAATGCAATATATTTTACCCAAATTTAGTTTATTTTCATGTTTGTAGAATTTTTTAATTTTTTAAAATAGTTACTTTTGGACTACAAATGTTTACTTCAAGATTCAAATTCATAAAGTCATATGGCTTTGCAATTAAGCTATCATTACGTTAGACAAAATAAGTTTTAAAATTATTACAGTTTGAGGTTTAAAAGTTGAACAAGATTAATGCTAAAATATAGTGCAATTTGCCGCATCTTTCGTCCACCATGCTAATTTATACACGTAGGCCAAGATTAAAATATTATCCCTTTCAGCCCATTGGTCATGCTTAATCTCCTTTTATCTAGCCAATATAGACATGAAAATTGATTGTCCGTGCTTACAAATAAACACTGGTCATAGAAGAGGGCTTCAGTTTCATTATTTAAACGAGGGCACTTCAAATGGTATAATATTTAGTAACACATATACGAGCAATGCATGTCACAGAGAAAAAAACAGACATTTGAACATAAAGCAACTAAATCCAAATCTAGAGAAGCACTCAAAAGCATAGGAATAATAGTCAAAATTAATTTATGACAGTGTTCTCTAAATGTAAGGTATCAATTATAGTGTCGTTAAATGCAAGTTGTTTATTAGGCTCTTAGCATGAGCTGCCAAAGAAAATCCACAAAGGATAAACAGTAATAATGATTTAAAATGTCTGCGCGTTTCATTAATACCAAAGGATTGTATAATACGAGCGTCACCATTGTATAGTATCTCACGGGGTTTTATGTTGATTTGGAATAATTCGGATTTACAGCAATTGTTACAAAACTGAGTTGTAAATTCACTACAAGTTATGTACATAACCGCGGACAAGTTTTGCTATAGAAGTAAAATTTCGTAATGAATTTACATTAATTTGTAATGTCATAACGTCTTATATAGTTATATAGTGAAGAAAAAATATTATGCTTCAGTCAGTAAGTGAGATTCATGAGCAGTAAAGACAAAAACATAACTTGGTAACTGTTCGTATGTAATGGTACCCGATGGATTGTGAATAAATGTTATAAGTCAAAATGAACGACACGTAAAAATGAGCTGCAGGTATACATTTTCGGATTTCCTTATAAATTGTTTTAAAAGAGGCTGTGGAAAGCGGGTGAGAGGTCAATTATTCTTCCGCTGATCAGCTCCCATTAGCCATCAGCTGATCTGATGGATATAAGCTCCAAAATGGCGCCATATTAAAAGAGAATTAAACCTGGATCATAGATGCAATTTCATCTCTTCTGCATCTGAATTCAGGCGCATTGTTCTAAACGAAAGGTATTTTAACTTTAGAAAATAAGTAGTGAAATAAAACTGATTAAAGCATTCTGCTTTACTGTGCGAGGCCTGGTTTTTGCCATCATATGATGCATAAAACATAATAAAAAATTTAATCCAACATTTTCACGTTGGAGGAAACCTGCTGGGGGTTTATACAGGAAGTAAACTTTTCAAGGTCATGGGTGAGTTGTAGTTTTCATGATTTCACTCAAATTAAGGATTGTGGGTGGAAATTGATACATATATGGTATAGGTCTTCTAGCCGAACCTAATTTTTTTTGTAAATTAAGTTTCAATCCTTCAGATTCAATTCAACTCAGTACAATACGAGTATCAAGATGGCCAATGCATGCATTAAAAAAATCCTAATGAAACCTAAGTTTTATGAGGTTTTCTTTTAAATTTGGAAGTTTTTAAAATTATATTCGGCTATGCCATGTTAATCAGGTTTGTGAATCACAAAAAAAATTTATTTACTTTACCCGATACTTGCACGATGCCGATATAATGTGCGAATTAATGATTTGTTGGAAAAATAAGATAAACTGCATGATTATATGGCTAAAAAGCTTTGGATAAATGAATAATTAAAGCTTATATACATAAGGTCTGGTTTTCCAGGAACAGTAATTATTGAGATCTATATGTGAGAGAAAAAAGAAAGCTTTTATAAATGAAATAAATTAACCAGCGCCTATAGAGAGTAACCCTTCGCTAGGGGGAAGCACTTTAGCAATTTAATTTCACTTTTGTATTGTGAATTTCTGCTGGAAGGTGGCGCTGTTTCAATTAAAAAAAATAATTTGGCATTTCATAAGGATAAAACTATTTATGTTAATGAGATGCAAATTCCAAAAAAAATAAAATTTTCTTTGAAAGCAGCTCACCAAGGAGCGAAAATGGGCAAATAAAATGTGGCAAATTCCACCACCATGCACCGCCTCTTGCCATGATCTCGGTCTCTATACTTTCTTAACCAGTCAATGCATCGAATTTTTGTGCCAGGCATACCTAGCACAAACATTCTATGTCGCATTTCAATATACTTGCAACTTATATTTAAATATAGGGTTTAAATTATGTGATATTACTCAACTTAAAAGTTTATATCTTAATTGTTAATAAATATGCCTATGCAGTATTCGAGCAAATAATATACTTAATACACCGTATAAAGAAAAAAGGTGATATTATAGACAACCAAATAGACACTTTCTTGAATGTGTCAAATGACTTCTTTTGATAATGAATTCAATAATAAAAAAGTTTGTTTTTGGAACAAAAAAAAATTCATTTCATAAAGGATATATGAATTAGGATTTATAAGCACGCAACTAACCATAAGTATCACAGTTCCATCATAAAATCCTGTTGGTGGTCAACATTTTTTCTCGGAATGGCTTGATACATCGTGCATGTGTATTTTATTTGAAAATTCTGGGATATATAGTTTATGAGAAAAATGGATACACATACAGCAGACATAATCATGAGAAGGTTTACCTGATGGACGGGTAATTTCAGGTTTGGATTTTAATTGTTTGTTATCAGTGTTATCTTTTAGTCTGACTAGAAAGGATATACTTACTAGTAATCTGAGCTACGGACAAAATACCAAACATCCAGATGGAAAACATGTTTACAGGTAAACGCATTTGCCAATCGAGCCATACTGGAACATGAAGGTGGGTGAGTGGTTTGGGTGAGGTTAATGCACTTATAAAAAGATGATTTTAGAAAAGAATCTAATATGCGCCCACTCATCAGTTGATGTGTAAGTGTCAAAGATGATGTGCCTGCATTAGCTAAACTTATTTTGATATTCAAATGAATTATTTTGAAATAATTTTTGAACATCATAATGATAAACAATGAACGACTCCCATTTAATGACTGCAAAATATGGGGCATATACAGTATGTATATGTAATCTCAAAAGAATTTTTTTCACATGCACAAATCTTGAACTATACACATTACTTGGAATACTGCAGGTGTTAAAATTTATTACATGCAATTTTGATTAAAGATGGCTTTCCTAGTGGTAAATTCATGCATATGAGAGTAGGCCTATACAGTATACATGTATGAAAGAGTTTATAACTTCGAGACTGAGAGCGAGTAGGGACTATGCCAACAAAATTAGCCCACAGTCCTTTCACACAAATCGACTTTAGCATATGCACAGTCATTAAATTAAACGCAAGGGCTTTTATGGTTCCCTGGACACTCATTGTCATCTACAAGGCAAAGTTTTTGAGGAAACATAGCTATAATTTGCATTTCAAATTAAAAATTGCACGCATTACTGCTTGCTTTTTTTCAATGTACTATTGTCAAAATTTAGGATATCTGATGTCATTATTGGAAATCAGTGGCGAATCAGGCATTATTTTTGGTTGGATGGGGAGGGAAATGGGTTGTGCTGACCATTGTCCTTAGCAAAACCAAACCTTGGCCCAACTTAACCATAGTATCTAATACACTAGCTGCATGTTGAAGCCAAAAAATATTTTTTTTTGGAATGAAAAGTATGATTTTTAATAACTTTTTAGAATTTTTTTTATTTATTAAAGAGACATACAAATTAGAACTACAATTGTAGGCAGCCAAGCAAAGCTATAAGGCGTGACAAATTCATTTAGAAAAATCATTGCTTTCATAATTTATAAACACTAAAAATTTTACCTATAATCCATCTACGTGGGTTTATTTCACGTTACACAGTTACATTGAAAGTCTGTTTAAGAACTTAGACAAAATTTTATAACTTCGACAAAAAAGTATGACTTTTTATGACTAAATTAAGCCCAGGCAGGCACCATGTTAACCTACATAATATTTACAAACTTAATCTATAAACCTTGCAGGGGGCCACATGAGCCAGCTTTCCTCCCTTTTCTTTAAATTCACTTTGTGGCAAGTTTGTGATAAATATATACAAACACGCTCGTATAACATAGACATATTGTTTACTCAAATTATCAGAAATTAATGTCCTCAAAATAATTTTTTAAATCCACTGACCATTTAATTAAAAATATTAGCTTTGAGGGTCACCATCTGTAGTTTTGAGGGTCATTATCTGTAGTTTTGGGGGTCACCATCTGCTTGCAATAGTGACATGCATTGGCTCACCAGTATTTTAATATAAGCACATAACAAGGAGGCTGCTGCTGTTCAACAAGAGTATCATTCAAATTCGATTAAATAGTCCACAATTTAATGTGAAAAATTAACAAGAAGTTTCAGACAAACACATAAGGTTGTGTGCATGCACTACTGGTGCAAAGGGAGTTGATATCATTAAAAATCTAAGCCTAATTAAATGTTTCCTTGCTGTTCCAACTATACATATACAGGGGCAATTTGGATATCTAAAAAATTCAAATAAACATCTTGTACGTTGTTTTTTTTGCAATATTTCTCCATTGTCCCATTTCATTTCAATTAGTGTGGAACATTGAAATGAAGTACGTAAATTACAGAATGCATCTTTGCTTCTGCTCGTATATATGAGGATATATTTGCATGTGACCCTTGGGATTAAGTTAACATTGACAGAAAACTTGAATGCACTTTCTTCGACACTTTGGGCATAAATTATTTGCTCGCAATTATTTTTTCTTAGAACCACATCTGAATTGGATATGCTCCATTAGATTTTCATTTGCTCACACTGAATTAAAAACAGCAAAAATCACCCAACTAAGTTTTAAGAGCAAATAGGCCCACACGAATAACTGTATTATCATACTGACAGCAACAAAATTATAATCCTTATAACAGAATTTTTTTTCATATTTATAAAAGGTCAGTTCTGGTTATACCATAATAATGAATAGATTTTCAAATATGCATGCAAGGTCTGCATGGGTCATGCTATCAATATCCTCCATCTAGTAGTGTTGTTGTAAATAACTCACTTATTATAATAAAACAAAAATTTTATGTGCTGTATCATTTATAAAACACATTATGTTGCTGTTGTGCACCAGAGTAACAGAATGTTCATAAAACAACCTATCATTATTTTCAAGTAAGTCAATACTTTATCAACTATTTTAATCTTAGAATATTGCCATTTTTTAAGCATCCATTGAGGGTGAAAAGTTTAAGGGTGAAAAATAATAAGTAGGCCTACATAAACTTATATGCATCACTTTCTTTGGAATTACATTTTAAAAATTAAACTTATTATTTTAAATTAATTTCCTATTTTTCTTATTATCCTGCAAGCAATTTAGAAACATCTCCTTTAAGAGTATACATTTAAGACATGCGTTGGATTTATTCTAAAAAAAATTATATACCTCGTACACATGTAGACAATGATACATACAAGCACATATTTAAGAAAAATTTTTTAACTAAAAAGTGTCTGGTATTTTTAAAAATAAAGTTTAATTCGGCTTAAATTATACTCGAGAAGTGCGAGTTGTTATCTTATAAATAAATTCAATGTTTTATTCTGACAGTTAAAACTATATTTTAAGATCCTTATACTTCAGTCTATTCTTTCAGATTTTTTTTGTTTTGCTTGGATATTCTTGTTAGTAGAAAGACATATTCTAACATTATATATATTACAGCAATTTAAAAGTCTGGAAGTAGCAGTTCCTAAAGTGCAAGCGTGTTAGCACTAAAGTTCTGGAAACTTACGTATGCTCGTGCATGTGCAGTTTATAAGGCTCTATATTTAACAAAATACTCAAATGAAGAGGATCATGAATTCCTTGTTATAGATTTTTCAAGATTATCATGTATATATAGATGGTAAACCTATATATGCAACGAAGTTACTTTATTATCGAAAACTGTTCGTGCTAAAACCAATGCAATAGTTTATACAAAAATAGATAACAATTTCAACATACATAAGTTTCTATTATTGCTCTTAATTGGGGATAATTTTGGCATGTAAAAAGACGTTCTTGGCACTAATGCTCATAAGACTACAGTGGGCTATTTCATCAAGTGAAGACATGTCTGCAGTCATGCAAGTGTACGTGACTTTAACATCTGAGGTTTCCACAGCATTCTTTGCTTTGAGGTGTAATAAGTTATTGACATTATACTTTTCTAAAAGTGTGACCCTCCACTGATATCTTGATCTTTATAGAAAATCCATTTTTGAATTTGCTTAAGGTTAATTCTTAACATCACAAGCGTTTATCTCACATTGAAGCTTATGTTTTAACTTACGCTACTACTACAACAGTGTATTTAATTTGGAAATTTTGTGGGTGGAAAACTTGCAAAATCACATCAGGATTGGCAATTACCATTTTTTGTAGATTTTGAAAATTAGGTGCTATTAACTGGATTCTTGGGGAGAATTATAGGCATATATGTGTATTAGTGTGCTACCTAGCACACTGCCAAGCTGCACTGAAACGGAAATTCTCGTTAACCTAATATGACTTTCACGTGTTAAAACACTTGCAGTGGAGAGATTCAGTCAGGGTTTAAATTAAACCTTGGTTTAAGCTGGGGATTAGCAAAAAACCTATAGAGATCCACCACAGACTGAGTTGAGGTTTAGCACTTAAACTCAGGTTTAAATTTAAACACGGACTGGATATCTCCAATGTTGAAGAATTAAATTAGGAGCAGAAATCGCGCCATCTATTAACCTGATAAGTTATACAAGGGCTAAACCACCTGACATGTATTTTCAGCCAATGAACGCCAGCGTAACACCCTATATAGGTATGACTGCAGTATAGTTTGCACATTGGTTGCTATAAGTGTTTCGGATTTTAACTTAATAGTAAGTTTCAGTTTGCCTACAGAAAGCACTATTTTTGTTCATAATTTAATCTTAGCAGGTTAACAATTACGTCCTGTTATTCCTGGTTTAATTTTCTATAGAGGACGCTAAAACTATTTATTAAACTGGCCATGCAAGTATTATTGAAAAGTTGACATAGTTGGACAGATGACAGAACAGAAGAAATTTTAAAACAGGAATTAAAAAGTCCAAATCTGGCTATAGTCCACAATGAGGCCATGGCAAAACATATCCTATAACTCTATAGAAAGCAACTATCAAGTAAAATTTTCATAACTAGATTTGCTTCTGAGGAATTCGCCTTCTCATGTATTTTGTGGATTAATGCAAAATTCAGAAAAATCAGCAAAGCAGAAGCCATATGAAGTAAATATGCCAATGTTAACAAGTTTTTTTTAACACTCATGAATAATAAGTTTAATTCAATCAAGTCTAACAGGCTATTTAGTGTTTGTAAGTTTTTAGTAAAAACTATACTCATACACCAATACTAACAATAGCCTACGTAACAATTTCCCCCCTCAAATTTAGATTTATCTACTTTACTTTTTCTTGAGCAAGTCCATTTATGGTAATTGTTTCTCATCAATCCCATCCTTGGAATGTTGTCAGTCAAGAACAATTTGAGACCAATTTATATTTTGCAAATGTACAGGAAGACGACGAAACAATTTTTGTTGTTCGAAACAATTTTTGTTTTTGTTCAAAACATAAGCATTTTTAAAAGAGTGCACGCTTTCGTGTGCATTGAACTAGTAACATTTTCAAGTTTGTATAAGCCGACAGAAATGACAGAAAAAATGCTTAACCACGTGACCCCATCTTATACGTTATTCCATTTCCATACACTCAAACATGAATCACATTATAGGCCCTAGTTACAATGAAATTTTACTAGAAAAATTACTAAATTGAATTCAGTTTAATAACTTTCTGATTTTTTTTTGTAATATTAAAAATTGACTATGGAAGGTTGTCCCATTGTTTGCAACTCGTGCTACAGCACGCGTTTAAATGACAACCAAAGCGTGAAATTACAACAACACAATGACAAGCATCTTAAGATGTAAAAGGTTGCATGAAGACAATGTTTACGAAGGCCAAACTTAACAACACAGGAATGCTAAAGATTGCATCATAAGTGCATTAAAATTAAACTTGGAAATGGCAGATTTTTTGCTTACACACCTTGTTAACAATGAAAAGTGTCAATTTGGTTACTATAAATTAATGCCTTTATGCATTGTATATGCATGCATATACAATGCATAAAGGGGCAGATTTATAATGAAAGTCATAAGTGGTGAATTCTTATACTGCAGTTTGTGGTAGAGGGCACTGATACAAAGGAAAGCTTCGCAAATAAAATTTTAAATAAACTTGCGTTCAAATTTCATTTCACTACTGATTAATTTGGTTTTTTTTTGGAAACTGAAACTGGATGGAGTGACATATGTCTATGTGGATGGCATATCCCACCATATAGACATGTCACTCCAGTTTCAGTTTTCAAAAAAACAAATGCAAATCCCACCATACATTAATTCAAACTACACAATATAATTTACCCCAATGTAATATAATTAGATGGACACGTAATAATCGAGGAGAGTGAGGTATATGAAAAATGTAAATCAAAGGAGTTCTCAAACGGATATAATTATATTGAAGAAAAATATAATTTTAATTAAAATAACTACACCCAACCTTAAATCTTTTCAGAACAAAATTTGTAAGGTGGGAGAGGAGAGGTGGCATGGATACACGTCAATTAAGCTAAAATAATCACGAAATCGTGAAGCGTATATTAAGTCCCCGTCGCAGAAATCATAAAAGGCAAGACAATAGCAACCCACCTTTTGTAACCCTTTAATGAATTACACTTGCCCCTTATAATTTACTTAATTACGTTTTATAAGGAAGTTGCTGACATAATAATTTTTAAAGAAACTTTTCTTGGGCCTTCTAAAATAACACAATTTTTGTAATTGTTTAAATTTGTAAATAGGAAAATTCACAATTAAATCGACCATGCAGGAATCAATCTTGAATGTTATGAAGAAACACAGGATGGATATAATGATTCCACATCAATTACTATGAACAACAAAAACTGCTGCACCTATTTTCGTGAATTTTATAATACCATATTGAGCAACCTAATTAGAAAAATGTAAAGTATTTCAGTACAGACCACACAAATTGAGAAAAAAGTTCAAGGAGACAGGTCTACAAAAAATAATTAACTCTGTAATCTATAGTTATATTAATAAACGTTTCAAAAGGAGAGTCAGCAATTTGGGAACCATATGCAAACTAAAAATAGTTAATCCATGCATATACTGTAAGAAATCCATGTTACAATACATTTTAAAACATGTAATCATTTAAATTATGTAGATCATGCACACCACATAATTGCATTTCTAAGTATTCGACAATAAAAAGATTTTAAATTAATAACAAATTCTGTGCTAAAGACATAGTTATCTCGACAGACAAGAATTATTCATCATGCTATTATTAATGTTAAAAAAGGTAGCACAAAATTGTAATTAGTCTTACAATTTTTAAAATATAATAAACTACCAGATAAACACTACAAAACCTAGTTTTTAATTTTAAATTTATAATGTGATTATAATAATCAGAAGTCAGTTACTAACTCAAGTGTCCTGAGGCAAGGTAAAAAAATCTACTTATATATGTTTGTGTGTACAAAGTAAATAGCAGTAAAGATTTAGATTTTGTTTATACAAGTAAAAAGTGCAAATTGCATTATTACAAGTAGGAATGAGTTTCACCAAATATTATTAGTGATTAATATATAGGGCCTATACATAGTCGTTAGTATCAAATACATGCAGACTACATGACAGCAAATCAGAAAAGGAAGGAAAAAAAACCTACAATGAAGGTCATGTAGAGAATAACACTGTCAATATAATAACAACTAACTTACTTTATTCTAGTAAAATTACTATAGACCAAAATGGTGTATGCTATCTGAATATAACTGCATCTTCTACATGAATTTTTTTAAACTTTATATACTAAAAAAAGTTTTGTTTAATAAAATTAAAAAATTAAATTCTAGAATTCCAAAATTGCATGCATGATCAATCAACCACTCATTAGCGTATTTCTTCCGGAAATAAAATTTGAATAAATGCAGTATGCAAGGGAAAAAATAATAAATCTTCAGCTAAAATTTGCCATATTTTAATTTGTCATAATTATTATTACTATAATTATTATTGCCATTATCATTACGCAAGCTATACGCAAATCTTGAAAAAGAACAAAATAGGGACTTTGCGCAGCACAACAAATGTTGATAAAACTTACAAAAGTATAATATACAACGAAAGTTACAAACTAAAATATCAAAGTGCATTTTATCCATAAACCGATGAAACTTGAGGTAATAACAGTTAGGAAACTAATTTTAAAATAATTTCAATTTATTTATTTATAATATTAGAATTGGATTGCTGCCAACTACTTTAAACTTTCGTTGTTAATTAAACTTTTGTAATTTTTTCCAACTTTTGTTGTATGGTGCAAAGTTCCTAATATATGGCACAGATGTAATTTAAATATTCAATTACAAATCCTCCGGCCTCCACTATCCACAGCTCGAGGAGAAGGAAATTTTTGTTCCTAGGCAAATATAACTTGTTTATTATCACTACAAAGTATAGACAATCATGTTTAAAAACAAGTATGACATAGACCTAGGTTGCATTCCTTTTGCATGAATTAAGTGGTGTCAGATATTTAACTATTGACAGAGCATTTTGTTCCCCCCAATGCAGTTGATAGGTCGAGAATGATAACCAAAAGGAGAGAAGAAACAGTTCGTGTATCAAGAGTCATGAAGTGTGCTGGGACATGTCGCATTTGGCATTGGATAAATAATCATACAATGCTTAGTATACACGACACACTATATTCCCTATACTTCCCCCTATTTGAACAGAACAATACAAACCACATGTCTAATCAAGGTAAAAAAAATTATCTAAGTTTAACTTTCAGCCTACAACAAGCAAACATTGATGGTGATATATATACATGTTTAATCAGGACAATTAAAGAGAGGCTATCATTTTCATAATACATATATTATAAAAATTCAGATGAAAATAATATAGTGCTTTAAAGTCGTGGATGCATAGGAATGCTATCTTAATTGTGCAGTGTCGTAAATGTGAAGCAAACAATATCCAGGGTGAACAACAAGTTTTGTTAGATAAGCAACCTCAATAGCTGTCCTTTATGAATCCGAGATATACAGGGTGTCTACAATTTATTCACCCCATTACAAACCTTTATAAAATATGAACCGTTATAGATAAGGAGAAAATTCTTGCAACAGCATGTACAAGAACTCAACAAGTTTTATTTATAATGTTTAAAAACTTTATTACTTTCAATAAAGGCAAACATGGGCTCCTTTCGTTGCACGTGACGTATAGAATTTTAAGCCTGTTATCAATTTCACCTCAGGTATTACAAAGCAAGTCTTCTGGGACATGCCCAAAACCTCCACGATGTGTTCTTTCAACTCTGTGACATCGTATACACCCTGCCATTCACATAACCCTATAAAAAGAAATGTTATGGTGTAATGTCTGGTGAACTAAGTGCCCATGATTCCATGGAATAGGGCAATGGCAGCCTACTGTAGTGCCATATAGCCATAGGCCCATAGCCATTAAACGCACATTGCCTTTTCAGTGGTGGTCGCCATTTGATCACTGGTGTATGCTGGGATAAGTTGCCAAGCATGACAAATAAAAATTGTTGAGTATCTGTGCATGCTGTTGTAAGTAGTTTATCCCTATCTATAATCAGTGGCGGATCCAGGAGGGGGGGTCGAGGGGGTCCGGACCCCCCCCCTTGGTTGACCAAAAGGGCAAATTTTCGAATACATCCCTATAGAACCATCCTAAAATTTTAGTAATTTTTAGCCCATTTTTGAGTGTTTTTGAGGAAAAAAGTCGCCTGCTGCGCAATATTCTGACAATTTTTGCAATTATCCAAATTTTGAAGTAAATATTTTGGGTCGCCACCTCCCCTTCCCATCCCGAAAAGGATTTCAGCTTGTGACTGGATTGACCATGTTTGTTAATTTGAATTAATTGTGACATACAGCATCAGGGACGCAGCCAAAGGGGGTTTAAGAGTTCCTACCCCCCATGACCAACATTTTGCCTATGATAACCCGTTTTTTTTAAATTGCCAAAATTTTGGGGGTTTTCACCCCCAAACCCCCCTCCCCTTCCATTTGTAAATCTTGGCTGCACCCCTGCACAGCATGGGGAGCAGGGGGGGCGATTGCCCCCCCCAAAACAATAGACTCAAACTAGAAAAAAGGGGAAAATATGCAAGTTTGGTGATATTTAGCCTATTTTAAGCGTTTTTTAGCAAAAAAAAAATCGCCTGCGGCGCAATTTTGATCAATTTTTTATGATGTAGGCCTACAGAAGCCTTTTTCATTTTTGCCTATGGCCAAAAATTGTGGAAAATTTGGAACCGTCCCCTCAAACCGAACCCCAAAATCCGCCAGTGATGGGGAGGGGGGTTAAAGCCAAAAATTTTTTTAGTCCATTAAAAAAAATTATATGTTGGACCCCCCCCCCTTAAAAAAATCCTGGATCCGCTACTGATAATGGTTCATATTTTATAACGGTTTGTAATGGGGTGAATAAATTGTAGACACCCTGTACTTAATCATACCTATACAAGCTAACAAAATACGATTTAGAAAATGCCTGTGTAATGTTGGAACATTCTTCTTGGTACCAAAACATGGATTTTTGTTATGTAAATAAAGTTGTGTGAGATCATAAATTAAAGGGACAGTCCCACTTTCAAACAAGCTGAACTTAAATAAAAGAGCATGAAAAATTAGGATAGACATGGAAACTGCAATTGGATTTGAGCCTAACAATCATTAGATAAAATGTCCTGAATACTGGATTTAGATGAAAATAGAAAGCCCAAATTGGAGCCATTTCACTGGCACTGTGTAGCGCCTTCTACTGGATAGAATACATCGACACACACGTCCTAGACGGTGCCATCAAATGGCACTGCTTGCTGAAATCTATGGCAAAATACGACTAATATGTATTTTGCAAACGTCGTAATTTTGTCAATCTAGAAGCTTTGCCTCAATTATTATTGCCACAGCCATTCATATCTAGTAAGTGTGTACCATTTAAAAATTATTTGTTTCAAAGTAGGACTTTACTTTTAAGCATCCACTACATGAATTACTTGTTTTGTATAGGCCTACTCAGAAGCAAGAAAAAAAATCTATAACTTCCCGGAACAACAAAAAATACCAAAGTAACCTTCTGTGGAGACAAATGGAAGAATAAAAATACTTATTTGTGCATTATAGTAACTGAAAAGACCAAGATATGACTAATGTAGTTAACCTTGATATTAACACATTCAATGTCCATATAGTTGGCTTTATTATATGAGCAAGATTGGCCAATATTTACAAATTTTAAGGCTGTGTCAAAAAAGATAGAAAGTATACAATTCACACCCTTATAATTAAAAACCTATACAGGGATGATAACGTTGAATACAATAAGCTTATGGAATTTCATTTTCATTTTATATTGAAATTTATTAAAAATCAATCACCGCTTTTACTAAAACTCAAAAGTAAATTTGCCAAATAAACTTGAACAGACGTGATGTTCATATTGCTAATTTTCCTTGGTCTCACACATCTAACAAATGACTGCATGACAAGTTTTTTTTGCTCAAAATCTGCAATTTTTTTTTGCGTCATCATGCTCACCTAGACAGCTTGTTATTGTTCTGCTTCATCTTTGTGTGCAATGGATTCTTTCAATATAATGATGGCATATTAATTTTTCATTTTCTGTCCTTGGCCTAACTTTTTTTTCAAACTTTGCTCTGTCATTGCACGACACATCTACATTGTGCAGCTTATACCCATAAATGTACCTGGACGTGAAAATCGTTTCCAAGAGATTACATTTTGGACATGCCCAAGCAACAAACAGGCCCACATCCTACCGAAGGTTGTGTAACGCTTGTCAAGTTGACAAGCATCAGAAATGGGTGAAGCTGCTGTCATTTCCAAGAGGCCCAGTGGGTTTTAACTGAGGTTCTTAAAGGTATTAAGCTAATTTTTTTTTTATTTCAGGCTACAGTGATCATCAGTTGTCAGCACTGTCAAGATCCAAAATTTGTCTCTCATTTGGAGTTTCTGCAGGCCACAAAGCAGATGCAGAGTGTCCGAGAAGTATTCCCAACACCACAAGTGCTGCCAATAAAACATAGTACCTCAACAAACATTTTCATTTTGCTAAAGTTTTCTTTACTAAAATAAGTAAAATTATATAAAAAAAATAGATTTAAATTAATAGAAAATGCTAATTGATTGAATTTACGTACTGTTTTGGTTTTAAATTTATTTAGCAAAATTAAATTTACATGCTGTTCAACAAAAGAGTGAACTAGCTCAATCACAAAGAAGAGACTCATCTTTTCTGATTTATTATGTACTACAGTACCAATAAACTTGCAGAAGCAAAAATCTATAAATATAATAAATAACGCTGTATATTGATTCCATCACTTCCAGTTTTCTTTTTAAATAAAACTTATTTTACAGACAAGCTTATGTTAAATGGACATAAAAAGAGCACTTTTCAGACAAACGTAGTTACTAAAATTTGGTCAAATTATAATCCAACCTTAAGAAGCAGACAAATATTTTATTACTAGGTTCACCACCCGGCTTCGCCCGGGAAACAGATTTTCGTATATCTTAATGGTATGTTTCACTGAAGAATTCCTGTTTGCAAGAACAGAAAAAGCCCATGATTTTAAATAACTGCCCCCCTTACT
>JAQIXP010001442.1:0-18438 GCA_034700285.1 Proteroiulus fuscus | reverse complement strand
AATATGTACCGTTAGTTAACATGGAGATTCCCATAGGAGCATGCATTTTTTAAAAGTGTGGACAGCCCCCTTAACTTAATGCTGTGACGTCATTATACGTTTCTATCTTTTGACCAATAGGTTCAAGATACACAGCGGTTGAAAGGTTTAATAGCAGATGATGGAAAGTATCATCATGTCATAAGTTATCATCATTTCAACTATATATTATATTTCTCAATATTCGCCACGAGTGGGGCAATGTGGCTCTGCTCGTGCATGCTTTACATTGTAAATTTAACAGTGTTTTTTTAATGCCTAGCATTTTAGCACCTTCCTGCTAACATTTGTTTAGACTTCGCAAATGCAAAAAAATCAACGCGATTTGAACAAAAATTTATTAATTTCTATATCCTTCATCGGATTTGTGCAAAAGATTTATCAGAAATTTCCATTTCTAATACATATTCCTATCAAGACAAATGCAGTAAATTATATAATGCACCCGTGACAGTAAATAACATCAAACTAAAGCTTTTCCCACTGCCTCCTACTTTTCTTTCTATTTCCCAAACGATCTTCACTAATTATTTCTGCAGAACAGTATTTCCACATCATTCAAATATAATTTATATAGCACCGTCCTGATTACCGACTATATTGTGTACGGTGTATAAAGTGTACGGTGCCGCATCTGACCTCTTTTTTAAATAATTTCATTTTTTTTTTACAAAAAGTATCATTTAAGTGTTAGTAACCCCTCAATCCATTGTATACTTTGTGTACGGGCGACTGGTTCAAGATTTTCTTAATGGCTGAATAACAGTTAAAAAACACATTTTTTGCATTAAGTACACGTGCAAAATTGGTTAGTGATGTAGTACTGAAAACTGTAAACTCACCCTCTTTGTCGTCGGTCGATAAGTCTCCTTTGGGAAATTCCACGTCTATGGTAATGTACAATGTACCGTGTAAGTTGTTGTCATCGTAATTGGGCATCCCTTCTCCCTTTTTGCGAATCCTGGCACCGGGCCATGTCACCTTGTCCCTGACTATGTGTACCTACGAGTGATGGCCATTTACGTAAATGTCACGCGAAGCAAAACAGTTGTTCTCAGGTGGAAAAAGTATTGCGTCGCACTTGCCTTGTGGCCATCCAAATGTGGAATGTCCATTTCAAATCCAACGATGGCGTCTGTTAACGATATTGTTACGTTGGTATAGAGATCGTCACCTCGCCTTTCGAACATCTTATGTCTATAATTACAATAGTATCATAAAAAACATTGCCAGAAATGGAAAATCTTTTACAAAGTCTGGCCACCATTTAAAAGGAAAGTCACTTCTTGGCAAGTGATTTTTAAATGCTAGGCATTAGAACAAAAACCCAGAAATAAAATTGGAATTAAACTTGAAAGTAATGAGAAATCACAATTTATACGTAAAACTTGGGATCATTGAAATCATTTAATTTTGTCTTCACTTTCCTTCATTGCAATAATACTAGAAAAGTATTGCATTAAATTATCCTGTGGTGCAAAACAAAAGAAATGCCTTTTTCTTTTTATCATCAGTGGAAATATCAAATTCCTCCATGCATAAATTCCAAGTTAATTAGCTTCTCAAATCAGAAAAAAATTATCTTTGAACTTTCGCAACTTTTTTACAATTGTATGGTAGATAATTAAATTTATAGTGGAATTTACCCAAGGGCCTATTTGTAAATTTTGTTCACCAAACAAAAACGAAAACAAAAAATAAAAAAACTATTTCAATTAATTTAAAATTAATGAACTAAAAAACTACTATAAGAAATTTGTAATGAATATTACCTCTTCCAAAATCCAATTAGCAAAGATGATTTAACTGTCTGCTCAATAAAAATATTTCCCAGTGCCCTTATAGTATAATTGCATGAAACACGTACCCGGTATTAAAACCTTTCACAAAAGGTCAACCCTAGGTTGAATGACGAAAGTCCCTCTCTACGCTCGTGATTTTTGTCACTCAACCTTATGGGTTTCCTTTCGTGTAGTTTTTACTCCATGCTTTATCCTATACATATATATTTTAATAAAATTAATTTTTTTACAATATTAACTTTAATATGTATGAAATTGTCTGAGATTGTTAGAATAGTGTAGAATTTATGGCACTTTTGACAATAAAAAGTGGATCTTATCACTGGCTAACACTTGGTCGTTATTTCATTTAAACATCACTTTTTACGAATTGTGACTTTTCCTTTAATTGATTTAATGGAATATAGTCGTAGCTGTCTTTTACAGCTACTGCCGCTGATGGACCATTGAAACTTACCAAACCCCGTTCAAGTAAATTTTCCAAAGTTTTAGAGAATCAATTGGATTTTCGGGAAATTTCAAGATAAATTTGTCCAAACATAATTGAGCATTGAAGCATTAATGGAAGCTACCAAGTCTTTTTCGGGATCACGTTTCAAACGAAAATCTCAGAAATACTTACGGCAAAGTACGTATCCTAAAACGTAAATCTCCCGGCTCTCCATCCATGTGAGGTTCCCCTATAGGCATTCAAAATCAAACAGTGTTAGATATCTCAAAGCGAAATTAGAAATTTGTAGTATTATAAAATGGTATACATTACCTTCAGCGACGAATCGGTATTCCTGATTATCGTGCATTCCCGTTTCAATCTCGACTTCCAGAATTCTTTCTTCATTTTCCATCCTGGATCAAACCACAACTATAAATTTTGTTGCAACTTGACACGTGCAGATTTTAAGAAAATTATCTTTTCAACCTCAAGTTGGGGCAATCGTCACACACATTCTGCTGCATCATCTGAAACCTCCCCGGTCCCAGTTGTCGCGTGACCATTTCTTTCCTACAATTGCATTTTCTGGTGCCAGATGCTGGCTTAATAATAGGTTTGTTCCTAACGACCTGCAACAGCAAACAGTATTAATGAGAGAGAATTCGAAATGTCCGGCAAAAGAGAAATATTGGCCATCGACAACTAACCTCGACAAAGTTTCCGACGTATAATTCTTCTAAAGTGACCCACAGATCCATGATGATGTCGGAACCCCTTGCCGTCTCTTGCCCATCTCGGTCATTCGAGTCACCAAAGTTGAAAAAACTGGAAGAATAAATAAATTTAGTTCACTAAACACTCTACTCAAACCGTTGACACTCGCGTATCAATTTAGGATTTGCGTGCAGTACCTGGCGAAAGGATCGAATCCACCCGATCCCATGCTATCTTTTTTTAAGCACTCTTCGCCACATTTGTCGTATAACTTTCGTTTCTCTGGATCGGATAATACCTGCAAAAGGAGGGCGAGCATTTCATCACATTGAGCATACCTTTAAAAGCACGAGGCACTTACTTCATAGGCAGCTCCCAAATCTTGGAACTTTTCTTGAGCACTCGGATCTCCCGTATTTTTATCAGGATGCATTTCCTTAGCTAATAACCTATAGGCCTTCTTAATCTGATTGGTAGTAGCAGATTTCGACACATTCAAAATTGAATAAAAATCCCTACTGCAAGTATATATATGAAAAGTAGATTGATCAGCGACAAAACCAAATCAAAATATTGAGTCTAGACAATATTTATGAATCATTTTTCAATGTTTCCATTGATGTCCTAATGTTTGGAAATAATTTTGTGCCTATAATCCTTCCTTTCCATCCCCAAATATATGTTAAAAAATTTTTGTGTAAAATGCATCTATATATGGATGGCAATGCATAACAGCCTGAATGGGCTCATAGATCTCACTTATACTTAAACATAGCTGCTTTATTGTTTAAGCAGAGACGAGAGTGGAACCCAGTACCTTTCTCTGCAGCCAGCCTACAGGAAAAATCGGGGCATGCAAATATAAAGTCAGCATGAAATCGGGCAGTTTAGACCCCCCCCTTTCCCCCCGTGTCAACATCCGTCAGCATTGATAGAACCCCCTTTCCCCCTCAATGATGAGGTCAGCATTTGACTGCCTATTTTTATTTTGTCAATGCAAATTGTGCACTTAAGGCACTATCTCATTAAGAACAGGGATGCGACCACTGCCCATGACAAATTAAAAGTTTCCAAATTTTAGCAACAGTAAACGTAATGCCGACGCTAGTATCTTGGCTGAACTCCACCCCCCCCCCCTTCCCTTAATTATCCTTTATCAGCATTGGCTGGACCCCTCCCCCCTTCTTATGCTGACATCATATTTGCACGACCCCTAATGTGGAATAGGTTAGGTTAGATCCCGGGCAGAATAGTGCAGTTCCCCCCCCCCCCCTCCTATAGAGGGGGATCGGGGGTGCAGCCCCCAGATAAGAGGGGCTTCACTATTTGACATTACCACTGTCGGTTGGCTGCGCAGTACATAGCCTCATTGTAAACTTCCCACGTAGCATGATTATTTATGAATAATTTCGTGAATTAATTTTAAAAATTGCCAAATACTATGCGGCTTGTATGATTGATGGTCAGAGGCATGTGTCGGGAAATGGCACATAATTATGAAAGTACAACTCGCAGCTCATCAGTTAAGTTATTTAAGCATAGTACGGATATTCTGCATTGACTTACCCGGCTAATATATTATTAAACATTATTAAAACTATTAAAAATATATGCAAAAGTAGGTTGACATTCCGCACACTACAACACGCCATTTTGATTAAGGCCACCTGGACCAAAATGCATTCTGGGTAATTGAAGCTTGATTGGCGGCAGCACCTGTCAAACAAAATGTCGGCCTACATGGGTTAACCCTAACTGCCTTTGTTTACTCTCAAATAATTAAAAAGCATAACGATTTCACTAACTAAAGTTATTTATCGTGAGTCGATGACAAAGTATGTATCAAACACTTTCAAATAGACGTCATAGAACAGTCATAAATGCCTAAACTTTGTCGAAATAAAGGGTTGAAAATTAAGCCTACAAAAAACCTTTTTCAGGGTCTTATATCTGGAAACACTGTGGATTAAATAATTTTATAATAGTTCTGTTTTCTGGTTTACGACAGTTCTAGATGCCTATGGAATCCTCAAACGCTTCGAATTTGGATAATGGCAGTTTCCATGGGCATGTGACATCTGCTGGTATGTAGAATACTGGTGTTTAGAAAGAGTGCCTTGCTGCCCCTTGGTGATGAGCGGATCCAACATAGAAGGAACTAGAACTAAGTTCGGGGGGTATATTGATCACCCTAATCACCTCCACTTGGATCCGCACATACCATGACAATGAGCAGATTGGGGCTATTGTAGAATAGGACACCAGTGTGTCCTACAGGGAAGGTTAAATGTGGAAATAGTGATAGCATGCTACTGTACAATAACGCCCAGATTTTCAATAAAAATACTCATTCTTCACATTTTTTACACAACGTAGGCCATTCTCTGGTTCAGGGATGTGGGCCAGCCGCTGGAGTACGGATTCGGTCATCTCCTTCAGAAAGTGCTAGCACACTGCAAAATAGACGAAGGTGGGCATTTTATGGGCCAGAAGCACTGTAGTTAAGCCCAAGAAAGCCCATTACTAATTTTGTGGGTTTTCATTTGTATAGCTCTTCGCGTTCGATAAAACGAAAAAAGTTTGACGACGAGCTGGTTGAGAGTAGCTTGGTAAAAACGAGCCGCGGCCGTCCCTTGATTCTCAGTCCTCAAACGAGTGGAGGCTGGCTCTCCCCTTTAACACCTTTTACGAGTGAACAGCCGCCTGCTGAGACTGGCATCGTGATACCACCTGAAAAGAAAAAGGCAAATTATAATCACACTTTTGCTTGAAGAAAGCTTATGTCCTGCAAGCTCTTCATTAATGGTTCTCCTTTTTGCATACAGAAATCGACTCCAAAGAGGCTAAAGAAAAACAAGGTTCAATTTTTTAGCGATGTTATTTGAGCATCTGCCAAAATGTAGTCATGCTATAGCAGTCTAATGCTGATTAATACCATTACAGAATACACAGATGGTCATGATGAAGGATATTGGCAGGTGGAAGCCGGCAGATGATTTAGCCCTGATTATTGCTATACAGCAGGTAAAACTACAATTCGTTTTCAAAGTCAGTTTATCTCGTATATATATTAACCTTGACGATTTGTCATTAATTATGCAGACCAATGACCTGATGACAGTTTTCCAAGGAGTGAAGTTTTCCTGTAAATTTACAATCCAGGAAGTACAAGAGCGTTGGTACGCGCTCCTGTACGATCCAGTTATATCCAGGTTTATGGCAATACATTTTGATACTGTTTACTAAAAGAAAATAAAGTAAGTCATTAAATATTCTTGCATGTCTGTATTATTGCTGCAGAATGGCAGTAAGTGCAATGAAATTGTTGCATCCGGAGGTGATTGCGGCCGTTCAGAGCAAAGCATTGTTCAGTAAACCCGAAGAGGAACTTCTTGGAACCATCGGTGCAGTAAGTGAATGTTTGCCAGATTTGTCGTGGATTCCATCCAGCACCCGTGAAGTCTCGAACACTTTACGCTTTCTTCCTCTAGACGAGCCAGCCAAGCAGCGAAACTTTTCAAAATTTGATGCAGAAACATCCAGAAGAGTTTCATCCCGCCCGGACTCCAAAATCGCTTTATTCACACTGGTTGCTCATGAAACAGTATCACCTTCTTGCCGATCAACCTGGTAATTATCTATAACGAGTCATTCATGTCTTTATTATTTTTAACGTACACTTAAGTTCAGTTGAAAATTAAGCGTTAAGGCCGTTCACCAATTTACTTTTTTGTTTTGCCCAGTGGAACCGCTACCAAAAGGGGAACACATTTTAAATTTTTCGGATGCAGAGGATCAGTTGGATGATGACGAACTGCTGTAAGTAATTCAATTTTCTGTTTTTCGATACGTTTTGCCCTATAGCGGCATCTGAGAAAAATAATCGTATTTTTCATCTGATCGCTGTTTTAGGGAACCACGTGACGAGCCACTGGAAACAGGTGGGTTTGAAAAAATCTACGTGCCAATGAAATGCATGTTAATTGTCTTAAAATGAAAAACTCAACTTTTCATTATCCTACAGAGCTAAGGATTGCCGATAGAAAAATAAAGCGAGAGATTCGTCAGCTCGAAAACGAATTGCCAAAATGGCAAGTGTTAGTTGATACGGTCACCGGGATAAGCCCTCCAGATTTTGACAATCGGACACTGGCGGTGCTACGGGGACGACTCGTGAGATATCTAATGAGGTCGAGAGAAGTAAGCGACTTTTGAATTGACTTTCGTAGCATAAAACTTCAAAATCCTCAAGTTTTTGCTCATTTTTTCGTTTTTGTTGAATTAGATTACTCTAGGCCGGGCAACTAAAGACAGCAACGTAGACATGGATTTATCTTTGGAGGGTCCAGCGTGGAAGATATCCAGACGCCAAGGAGTGATCAAGCTAAGGAACAACGGAGAGTTTTACTTGGCAAATGAAGGGAAGCGGCCGGTGTACATTGATGGGAAACCAGTGCTGGCAAATAACAAATTTAAACTTGGAAACAATTCTGTCGTGGAGGTGAACATTTGGAAAATACAGTCGATTACATCCTTCAAAAACTATAACTGCCTAATTATTTTTTATTTGTTACTTGTAGATTGTCGGGTTACGATTTATTTTTCTCATCAACCAAGATCTCATTAATGCAATTAAAGCTGAAGCTGCGAAGACAGGATCCTAATATACACCGCTTCATTACAATGGCACTTTTTAACTCTTACGATATTTTGGTTTTGTTTTCCTAATAAATTAAAAGTTATTGAATTCATCATGATTAGATTTTATTCTTTAGCCAAAATAGGAGTCCCGCCTTTTTTGCATGTTTTCATTTTTAAAATGGGCATTCTTCAGCTTGGGCAGAATAATGGTATTAGTACGGAATGATGACATTAGAGAACATTTAGTCGTTGTGACAGAACGACCAATCTAGTGGAGATTGAACCTTGCAATCCACAAAAGCTTTAGCAATTCAACAATTTTGTACTAAAAATTCTAGGGCTAAAACTGCATCGACTGTTCAAAAAATGGATTATTAATAAATGATGCAACTTACCTTACCTTCGGTTAATCCACAGTTTTGAACAAATTTCTCCCATCTTATCAAACGATACGTGGAAACGTAGGTACATTTTTGAGAGAAGAACAAAAATTTATTTCCGCACCTAATAGTAACAGATCACATTACAGAAAATTGTCGATTCACAACAAAAAAGTGTATGCGAGGGGAAATATAATTCAAATGGCAAAAACTTACCAAGGAAACGATGCAATTAAAAGCAAGGTCTTTCAAATGGAAGTTTTTACTCTTGAGTGTTTTTCATGCCAAAAATCTAGTTTTTAACAAAACAAAATGAAATTATATAATTGTAGCTTTTATCTTTTACCACGTTCCCGGTGCTCGTAACCATGTTGTGCAACATCAAAAAGAGTGCGATATAATTCACAAAAAAATTAATTACTGTCATAAAATGCTTCATCACAACCAATGATGTCGAGTGACTAGGATTCGAAAACCTTCAAATATATCGAGACATGATTTCAAAATTAAATAATTTAAAACTGATAAATTTATAAATATTATATTAAATATATATTTAGAATGTCGTCATCGTGTCATATTCTACAGATACCGATCTAGAAAACTTCATGCCAAAGGCGTTTAATAATTTCTCCGATGTGGTGCAAACGTTTTGCCTCTGTTTGTGATATTCGTCCGCGTATTGCCTCAATTTGTTGCTCTGGAAGATCGCCCTTTCCCTTTTCTTCAATAAGAATTCGCTAGGATTTAACCACTTGGTCTCCAGGCATTCGTCAGCAGTCGGACGTTTTCTGAATTTTGAAAATGGTTTAGCTTTTTTTTAAAAAAAACCTCAAACCTGATTTATAAAAAGTAATGAATGACTTCTGTGACTTACTGTGGAGTTTTCTTAAAAATAGCCATTAAGAACCTAGTTGCTTCTTGCGTAATTTCTTTATAGAGGTGTTCGAATCTGTACCTAACGTAAGTAATATTTTGTGCAGTTTCTTGCGTTGTTCCACCACGGAATGGAGAAACGCCGCTCAATCTAAAACGGAACAAATAAATCATCGACAGTTATATAATAAATAATTCAAATGCCATTTTTAACTCCCAAAATTAATTCAAATAGAAAAAGAATGATAAAATCGTACAAAATATAGGCCAGCACTCCCACGCTCCAAATGTCGGCCTGTACGGTCAGGTCCTCCTGATTAAAAACTTCGGGAGCTTCAAAGGGACATAGATATAATTAAGCATTTCACCGTGATACTATATATACAACAAGAAAAAAATTAAATTACCCATAAACTCATGATTTCCACGTTTATCGCCTTTTTGAATTTCAAGTTTGGATAACACTTTGGCACTTCCAAAATCGACTAGTTTCACTTGAGCATTGCTTAAATCGGACACGACAACGTTATCTGGTTGCACGTCCAGATGTACGATGCTGCGGAAATGTAGATATTCTAGAGCGTCCAACACCTATTTTGATGCAAAAATATTACTGACTGAATGCTAACAATAAATATCAGACAACTATAGAATCAAAACTTCGGCACGACCTGCGTGATTATCCTCGTGACGACATCCTCCGAGTACGAATGGTTTCTTGTGAGATAGGTGAGGACATCGAAGCCCTGAAGCTTTTCCTCGATTAACACAAATATGTTATTGTAACTGTACGCTTCGTGTAAACAGGGAATTCTCTCATGCCTGAGGCTTCTAAAGATGTTGTATTCGTTCTGTATCGTCACTTCGGTCGAGGGAGTGCATTCCAACACTTTTGCTGCATAGACCTTGTCGCCATCTCGTTGACAGCATTTGACAACCAGTGAAAATCGACCTCTACAGGAAACAAGAAGGAAATGTGTAATACCGGCATAATTTTAATTCTTTCACAAAAATGGTTGACGACAATGGCCGAGGGGTACCTGGAGATTTCGGAAACGAAATTGTATTTCTCCGTGGGAGCCCCGTTAGTAACTTGAATCGGATTTCTTTCCACACCATAATCCAAAGATCTCCTGCGAGGCGATGCCGCGTCTTCTTTCTTGCCGCATTCGGTTATCTCTTGTTGATATTTCATCGCTCTACTGATGGACACCTTAGGTGATCCTAGGAGAAAATAAAACAAAAGTCAAAATATCAATAATATGGAAAGGATTTCAAGAGGCAGTAATCTTTCCAAGATGTCGGAATATGTTCACGGCTTCCCTTCCCTCCCAATAATATAAAAAATTTTGTGACCACCGCCCATGAGATATTCAAAGCTACGTAAATACCTGAATCTAGGGTTTCGGCTACATCCGAGGGTCCGCTGTAATCGCCACATCCGAAACCATTGGATGCCTTTACTCGAAACTGGTACTTCTTATTTGGTTCTAAGTTTTTGACCACCATGAACTGATGGTTGATATTGCTGGCCACTTCGTGCCAATTGGCCTCATCTGTGGCAACGTTGAATAAAAATTAGCCCAGTTTCATTTATCTTATCAAAATATCCTGAATAGAAATGCTCTAACCTGATTCCTTATACTCTAAGCAATAGCAGTTAATTGGTGAATGCCCATCGACTCTGGGATAATGCCAAGTGACCAGTGCTTCGGTGTCGGACACTTGAGCCACAAGCGGAACATCCACTTTTCCTGGGAATTCTGTAAAACGTAAAACATTAATGAGATAAGCCAAATTCCAGACAAACTCGGATTTGCTCATGCACATTACTGTACCTCCTCGTTTTAATCTTGCCCTGCAAGCAATTTCCCCTGCAACGTTTCGGGCTACAGCCTTATAGAGCCCTGCATCGAAAGCTTTGGCAGGATTAAACTTAATTATGCTTCTTCCCTTGGCATCTTCTACAAATTTCACACGCTGACTTTCGGACATCAGAACATCATTTCTACAATGAAATTAAACTTTTTCATTAGGCTAACCCCTTTGCATTGTTAAAACTAATTTTCAAAAGCAAAAGAGATCTTAAGAACACTTAAGAATTTAAACTAACCTATACCAAGTGATAACGGGTTTAGGTTCACCAATAGCCAAACACGATAGTTCAATGGGCTGATCGTCGGCCAAAGCAGTATCTTGAAGTTTTTCCCGGAAATAGGGTGCCTGCTCTAAAGTGGCACGCATTGTTTTTTAAATTTTTCTTGTATGAAAAAACTAATTCAAAAAACTTTAAAATCAATAGTTGTTTTAACCTTCCAAGTGTGAGTTAGGCAGTAATTCTTTTATCCTATTTTTGGTTTCTGATCTTGGACTGATCTCGGAGCGGATGCGTCTTTTCACTCCGTCCAATTGGCCCTGTTTCTCATCGTCTATTTCTTCATCCATGACATCCGTGAAACGCCTTCTTTCCCGCACGCTCACCGCCTGTCCAGAAATGGTATCCTGAAATTGTAATCCCAAAGTTGGGCTTCTCGCAGCAGACACTCGCATATATTCTCTGAGGCGCAGTGGAAATCCGACATCTCTAAGTTGCAATAGGTAAGTGTCTGGACCGTTTTGATATCTGACGCAAGTGGAAGAAATAAAATGTGTATAAATTTACAGTGCAAATCAGTGTAAAATCATACAATTCGGTGAATACGTAGTACTCGGGACCCAACCTGCTTGTAGAATCCGCATAGCCCAGGTCATAATTCAGATCTTCGGGCTCCCTGTCGACTTTATCGGCGAATTTCGGAGCATCCCAATCTCGCTTTGACCTTATGGTCGGCGTCGATTCGGGACTACTCGGAGGAGTGTACCTTTCGCCGGGAGGGTAAACCATGCCGCTGGGATCTTCGTAAGCAGACTTCAATGGCCGACGGCGATAATACCTGTCGCAAGCACTATTTCGAACCTAAATACAAAATTTTTTAAAATAAAATAACACTAATAAATGCCAATTGACATGCTTGCCTAAAGAAATATACCCAGTCTTTGTAGCGACGATAATAATTCCTTAACCGGTCAGTATCCAACATATTTCCCGATCCAAGGCGATCAGCAAACTACATTTACACGTTATTTCAGTATTTAATAATTAATGCTCTTATCGACCACATTAAAACTTCAACCATTGGTGCAGAACTTACTCGTAGCCAAGGATGCTTTAGAGCAGATTTCACATCTAAGCGACCACTAAAAAAAGTAAAACGTTTCAATTAACTTTAGAAGGAATAAGCATTGCAATGAGGAATTGTAAAAAAGCATTCAACCCACTTCGAGTCGAAGACCAGCAATTTGGAGATGAAATCCTTCGCTTCATCAGAAATCATCGTAAAGATTTCAGAGTCAAAGGTCAGCTGGCCTTTTTGGATTCGTCGAAGGGTTTCCTTGTCGGTATCCCCTAGGAACGGCGAAATCCCGCTCAGGCTATTTTACAATGACATTAAATTATCACTAAAATTCGTGGCTGGTGCCACCAACACCAACAACAAAAGAATGATATAAAACTATCAAACGTCTACGTACAGAAGGTAGGTAATAACACCAACACTCCTAAGAAAAAGAAAGAAAAATAGAATAATAATAAGTAAACTGCATGCTTTTATTCTTAAATAACAAAACAGTCTAGCCACTTGCCACATGTCCGTAGAGCAGTTAACGGGTCGATGATGAACGATTTCAGGGGCAACAAACTCCGGCATTCCATAATCCATGTAGAAATCTTTGCCTTTGACGATGCGGTTAGCTAGTCCGAAATCGCAGATTTTAATGTCGTCACCACCGGGTTTCGAAAGCAAGATGTCACCGGGCTGACATTTAAATTTTTAATAAAAAATATTTTATTTTAACTAAAAAAACAACATTTATTAAAGAGGACAAAATTATGATAATGGTACTTACCGTTAATCCCAGATGTGCGATGCCTTTGTCATGCATGTGTTCAAGGCCCCATAATATCTGCCGAATATAAAGAGCAATTTCACTTTCCGTGATCGCAGATTGCTTGCAAATGCTGTCGAATAATTCTCCGCCAGCCGCTCTTAAATTATTACGTTAAGGAGAAAACCCTTACTTCGAATATAGGCCTATCCTCGAAAATACTTAAAATTATGTACGTGACATTATATAATGTTAAACTAAGTTACATAAGGATACAGATCCGTCACGAGCGTCAACGAATTCTTGTTTTCAAATGCATCTCTGGCACGTATCAGGTGTCGATCATGAAGTTGATTCATGATGTCCAACTCGTGGTGCATCCAATTCTTTGCATCAGTTCCTTTACCATACATGCACTTGGCAGCGTAACTGTTGCCGGTGGAACGTTCAACGGCATGATATACGATGCCTTGTGTACCTCTTTAAATTAAGATAGATATAGTTGAAGGCAATCAAATTTAGTACTAACAGACAATGTATTTGGTTTTACAATTTCTTCTAAACCTCACCTTCCAAGCTCGTCGCCGATATCGTAAGCATCTTCCATGGGTCGAGGATGTGCCCTAATAACCCTGGAGTGGCTGTATTTCAGGAGAGCATAGTCGTCTTCATTTTCTTTAAAATCAATTTTCTATTCCATTAGCAATCAATATCATAGCATTTTTAGAATTAGTAATTGGAGCAGGATAATACCTTCAATGGTGACCATGGCTGAGGTAGTAGCCATTCCAGCAATATTCCGTGCACAGCACGAATACATACCGCCATCTTTGTTAATTGCATCGCTTATGGTCAAAGTGCACACATCAGGCTCTTTCCATTCAATCTAGCAAAGACATCCATGCAATGGGTTATTTTTAAAACCACTGAATGCTGACTGTATTACATAAGTTATCAAACATTTGCAAAGTAATAGTACATTAAAAGAAAGGTCTCATTCCATATCGATACAAAGTGATGTTTAAATGAAAGAAGAGAAACTGTTATCTGCACTGTCCTCAAGAAATTTTGTTCCAAAATGGGGCTCAGTGCACGTGCATATACCAGCAAACCAAATGTGATTGGCACGTGCTTGGAGTCCCAATTTGGAACAAGATTTGTTGAGGCCAGTGCAGCTTTAATATGATAAATTCAATTATTCATCTCATTAAATTTCAGCCATTTCAAAATAAAAAAGGCAAAAATTGGAATTTTTTAAAAATATTCTTTTTTTTAAATGCATTTAACCCTTTTTCCTTTCTATGCATTATTGCATAGAAGGAAAGTGAAGCCAAAATTGAATGATTGCAATGATGAACCTTTCTTCCATTACAGTTAACAAATGGCACTAAAATTTCTGAGAATTTAAATTGAAATATTTTTGAGATCAGGCAATATGGCTCTGCACATTGTTTACATAACTTTGGATTTCCCATTGATGGCAGGCGCGGATCCAGACTTTATGATTTTGAGGGTGGAAGGGGGGGATAGTCACGATTCCAGATAAGGCTAGAAGGTATTGGTGCAATCATTAAGTCTACATTATGCGCATATCAAATTGACCTTTCCTTTCCCCCTCCCCCACCCCATGGATCCGCGCCTGATTAATAGGAAGTCTAATTCCAATATTATTTTTTATATTTCTACGTTCTGTTCTAATGCCTAGCATTGAAAAAGACAGCACTTCGTCATCAATTAAGGGAGTAGTCCCCTTTAAGAAAATGGCTTCGTTATGCTGGACATCTTCCGAACAGAAAAAACTTTCCTTCACGTTTAGCACTTAATTACCTTTATTCTGTTAGAGGATACGATTGGATGCCAGTCTTTGTACCATTTAATATTAGGATAGGGCACACCTACGACGCGACACTGGAGCGCTCCACTCTTTCGAAGCATGATGCTTTCCTCATCGAGATGCATCGTGAACACTGGGTGTTCTAACAATTTCACAATAAAGTATCGGCAATATTAATTCCCAATTTCAATTACAAATAAAACAGTGCTTTTATAATGACGTTTTTATAGTGATTACCTGCAATCGCCAAATTTACCCGTTGCCTGGCCTCTCCATGCTCGTTGACAGCGATGCATTCGTAAATGCCAACATCTTTATCCATCATCCTAAGAAAAATACTCCTTGCTCAATTATTCCCAACAAAATACACACCTACACTGTTTAATGGCTGCTTCATAAATAATGCCCACGCACTTATCTCTACTGCCCCCTCTCATCATATCCTGCTCTCATGCAACAGAAATGAAACTCGTGGAATTATTCCCTTACAAAAATAGTCTAGATTACTTGAAGAAAATAATCTAGTTAGCCTGCTGAAAAAATTTCGATTTTTGAAACCAACATTTTTTCATACAATAGTCATTTTATAATTCGTCATTTGGCCAAAATGGCAATTTTGGAATCATTGTTTTTTTGGCCAAAAATTTAAATTAAATAGAATCGTGGTTTTAGAAGTGCTGATTTTGCCAAAGTCATGATTTTTGAAGCAAATAATGTACTTTCAAAGAAAAAAAATAATAATTTTGAGACAAAAGTTTAGATTAATTTCTGTCAGGGTTAATGCAAAATAAATAGTTAATTATCTAAGTTTTTACTGCACATTCTCATTGCATTATTGAATCCTCATGCATTTTTAGATACAGGTAATGTAAAATTTTGCAATGACAGTGAAACCTTTGCTGCGACACCACATTGACCTTGGACGGCCACTCCCCACCTCACAATTACTTCATTAACTTTTGAATCCCCCTTCCCCCTCTGCCGATAGGCTGACAATTTCCGAATGCACTTTAGAAAAAAAACGAGAATCAATGCAAATACCTGCTAAGATATAGTTTGCATTCTCCATTACGGGCATTTATGCATTCGTAATGGCCGCCCATGGGGATTTCTTCATCCTTGAAAAGGAAAGAAACTGCAGGTGTCGGATAGCCATAGACCCACCATGCAACGCTGCATGGTTCTCCTTTGATGCCATACTGTGTATCATCCTGTTGACGCAAGAAACGAGGAGCATGAGCTAAAAAATGACGAAACATAAACCTTTTAAACACCATTTTCAGATTAAAGCAACAATACGGAATGGTAAGCAAAACCTACCATATTCCTCATGCGGTGGTCTGTCAAAATCATAATCCTTGGGAAAATAAATGCCGCTTTCGGGACGGAAGTCCAATTCTGCAAAATTTGGGATTTGAACAATTAAATACATAGGTGAGCCCATGGCGATCTTTTTTTTGTGCAACTTACCCGGTGGAAGGCGTGGCAGATTCTTGGGCGGTGTCATTTCCAATTTCTGCCGATAAGTTATGGCATATGGTGATGGATCGCTTATTCCATATTTGTTTTCCACCCGAACCCTGAATTTGTAGTCCCGGAAGGGTTCTAGGTTTCTGATCTCGCAGCAGCATCCTCGAATTCCTGTATCCCATTGATAAAAAAATTTTATTACAAATAAGTCAAGTTATTTAAAATAGCCAAATGTTTTCTTCTCACCGGAACTTGCCGGGAACCATTCGCCTTTGGGTACTTCGCACATGTCCACGATGTAAGTGACAGGTACGCTAGGTCCGATTGGGAGGGATGGTTTCCACGATAATGTCAAGCGTCGGTCCGACATTTTGGATACGATCGGTTTGTCGGGCAGCGCCAATGGAATGGCTAACATAAATTATTCAGTAATGTTGAAGTCTTTATGGATACAACAATAATTTCAATAAAAAAACGACCAAATGTCCGTTGGATTTATACCAGTGTGTCTGTATTTATCGTGATCAATATTCAAATCCAACATCTTATCTTTAGGTTTCTTATCGAGACCATCATCTACGAGAACCAAAATTAAACATTGTATAAACTTTGATGGGAGTCGAAACAGAATTTTCCTTAAAAAAAATTAAAAACACTGAGATCTAACCTTTAGGACGCTTGAGCCCATCTAGATCTCCATTTCTGTCGGCAATTTTAATATCATTAGGCTTTCTGTCGTAATCACCATTTACTGAAATATATAAAATGTAATACACCTTAAAAAAAATACTTCTATCACTGATTTTAAAATTCACTTAAAAATTAAATCAAATTTTTAAATTCGATAGAAAATTTGACAGGCTCATGTAGCATTACCTTGAGGTTTTCTATCCCCATCGTCATCGGCTAAAGATTCAAAAATATACAAAATTCTATTAATATTGCTTAGTGAACAGTAAAATGCAAGTTAATAAAAAATGAACGTTTAAATATATCCTACCTGGACGTTTAACTCTATCCAAGTCATTATCCAAATTCTTATTTCTTGCTCTCCCATCGTCATCATCGTCAGCTGATTAGAAATTTGGAAATTGTTAAAAGTTATTTCAAAGTAGTCCAAGGGATCCATTTTAAATATTGCAAAGTGAATAATAAATTTACCAGGGCGTTTGTGTTTATCAAGATTTAGATCCAAATCCGGTTTTTTCTCTCGAGGTTTCTTGTCTTCGTATGCTTAAAAAATATAAAAACATGCACATTAGCTAAAATTGTTACAACAGCGGGAAGAAAACAATTTCTCTTAATTCAACAAACTTGTTTGCGGTTTACAAATTTTGGATTACTTTAACTGAATATCCATTTATATATTCCATTAAAGTAGCATATCACTAGACAAATGCAAATATCCCGTGGATTGCCCCCTACGTCTTTAACACGATGTTCTCTAACCATGTTGGACATATCTACAATATTAGATGGGATACGGTATTGGTATTTGCATTTGTCCATTGAGATGAAACACCCTGTATAATATAAATTCATTTTGCCAAATCAATTTAAATTTAATATATGTTGGATTCAGAGAAACTACATTCCACAAAATTTTAAAATCATATTTTGGCTTAATTATTTAAATTAAAACTTTTTAAATTTTTTTTCACATCCACGTTTTAAAGCAGTGCTTTGCCTTCCCAGCATGCATCGGTCCCCTCATTGTGTATGTAAAAAGAGTCGAGTCAATGAGTAGTGCAATGCATGCTGGGAAGACAGCGCATAGCCTTTCAATGTCGACCATGACATCGGGTGAAATAAAAGTTGTTTACGTGAGCATCAACTTTTTAATTTTTAATTAAATAAGTAAACCGAACGTGATTGTGACATTTTGGGGAATGGTTTCTTTTTCTCACTATATTGTCCGTTGATACAAAAACTATTTAGGTTGATCTCCCCCTTTAAATTAATTAAAATCACAGCAAGCGTAACACGCCAGATCAAAAGCATTGCAAAAATGCATGCTGAAGCCACAAATTGTAAACACGGTCAAAAGGATAAATACAGAAATAACATAAAGATTATCAAACGCAAATGCAAAAATAAAAAAAAAATAAAATAAGTAACATAGATTAATGATACTAGTGGTTCAGGATAAGCGACAAGAAAGAAGTGTTTGTCAGGAAAAATAGAACAAATTATCCAATCTAAGATATCAGTATTTGTCAAAACTTACAAAAATGCATTCGTTATCATATTAAAGGGACAGTCCCACTTTACCTCAAGTATTTTTAGCAAGAAAGAAGCGAAAAATACAAGACGATCTTAGAAATT
>JAQIXP010001441.1:0-18442 GCA_034700285.1 Proteroiulus fuscus | reverse complement strand
GATCAGTAAATTGGGAGTGTGTTCAGCTGAAAATTATTTCTCTTTTCTCTAATCTAGATTCATGAATCTAGATTGTTATGGATCTAGATTCGTGCTCTAGTGTGTACAGGACCGGTATTAGAATCCCAATAATAGTGTCAAATTTTGCTGGAAGGGGGCGCGGTTTCAGTTGAAATGAAAATCCAAAAGCGACAAATTTTCTTTTAAATCAGCCCTATTAAAATTAACATAGGCCTATAACTTGCTTATTCATAATATTTTTTGAAAACAAAAGTTACAGAAATTCATGAAATGCGCGGATATAGGTCTTGTCGTTTGTACCGCATACATGCTGCAATATATTTAAAATTGCAATGTTACCAAATTATTTCTTTATATACTTTTTATCGTGAGAATTCGATAAGGGAATTTACAAAAAAATGTCACCAATGTGCTAAAAAAACAAGCTAGTGTGTTTATGTGTTTTTGGGATGATGATGAATGAGTAATGCTTATTTGCGTTCATGAATCGTCCTCTATACGAGCAGACTTGCCTCTATCTGTACCAGGATATATTTATTTTGACTTAATTTTTTAGCAAATATTTACGCCCACTACAGCATTAAATGATTTGGATTGCAGGCCTAAAGAACGAATATTATTATCGCGTGTATTTGGAATAGCATTATTTAAGGAAAAAATAAAATATAAATATTATATATTTTTTCGATGGTTTTATGATAAAGGAAAAGTTGTAAACTATGATTTACTGCCATTTATGGTAATTTTTCATGCTGCTGTCAATTTCTCGCGTGGGTTTGCAATGTCACACTTGCCATCACCTTCATCATCATCATTATCCAATTGTTAGGTAACGACTGAATAAGTAAATAAATAGTGCAATTGTATTCAAGGAGGATGCTGGCTCCATGATGGTGACACATTCTAAATTATGAACACTGAAATAGCTAAATGTATTTAAAAATGGAAACTTGTTATAGGTATATATTTTAATGGAGAAGTTAATTCACCCTAAAGACTTTTTACCAATGAAAGATACAATGAGGAAAAAATAGTCTAAATTTCACAATAGGCCTACACATGTAATTAATTATACATGTAGTAAATACAAAGGGCTATTGATTTGCAACTGTAAGAGACGTCATGAGGCAGAGCCATCAATCATACATTTGAACATTTATATTTGCCGTCGTTCATAAATCACGTATACCAAAAATGCCAATTTTAGGACCCACCCACCCCTATATCTACTTTCGCTGACTTTTGGAGAAAGGACGAAATCTAACTTACACATTTTGTAATAAATTAAATAAGCTTTCCAAAATATCAAATCCCATCGTTGTCCGCTCGGCCGATGTCGAGATCCGTTACATTTTGGGGAAAATTTCCCGTCTACGTAAAATAGCACGGGAAAACGGAACGGTCTACTTTGAAAATCGATAACTACATTCAGAATGCACGTGACGTCATAATCATGCATCAGTTTTTAGTAAATTTAATAATCTTTGAAAAAAATCAAACCCCATCGTTGAACTTTTACCCGTTCTTGAGTTATATCAGCTTGAAGAAAACGAATTTAACATTGAAATCCCCATAGGCCCATGCTGTTAAAAGTGTGGACAGCCCCCTTAATGAATAGAGCGAAATTTAATGAAATAGATCATTTGAGTGGTAGTTTGTGTCTAAGTTTGCCATGTTAATGGTCCCACTAGTAGTTTTCAAAATTACAAACAAAGTTTTTATTCTGGGTGCTTTTTTTCTCCTTCGTATTTAATAGTTATAACATGGGTCATAAACTCATTTGTATATTACTGTCAATTATTTTCTAATTATTTCGATTTGCACGGATGACTAAACCGAATGCTAGCAACCGAACGAGTCTTTCATTTCCCAGGATTAAAAACATTGACAGGAAATGTATGGGCGTGATAGATTTTATTTTTTATCAATTCCGTTATTAGTTTCCATTCTAACTATAAGTTGCCTTCAGTTATATTTGGGTCATTCGCGATTGTATCTAAATACCGACTTTAGAGTTCAGTTTACCTGATCAATGTTGTACTGGTCACTTTTCGTAGTCGCCTTTGTTGCCCTTCTTCTCGGATGCCGCTACTGGGCTAGGGCCTCTCACAAAGTTGGTTGCATTGTTTTTGTTGGAATGAATAGAAATTATTTATTGATAATATCATAATTAGATAAACTTGAGACTTAAAAATAAATTATTTCAATTCAAAAATAGGGTCTAACAATAGTTTTAAAGTTGTTCGGACTAATTTGCTTTAATTTGCCATTTTTATGTCAAGTGGTTGATCCTCTCGTCTGATTTGCAGCAATATCTAGATACGAGCAGCTAAAGCCTGGTCCCCTCCAGACCTGCAATTGGTAGTAGCTTTATAAAGCTGCGTTCATAAATTGAACCTAGTCCAGGGGGCATAGCCCCCCCCCCCCCCACTTAACCATGGGCTTTGCTATCACGACCCCACTAGGAGCTGGGCACAGCTTCCGACTCCCCCGCTGACGTAGAGAAGTTCATGCGTTTGTCGACCCTGTTATCTAGATTATATATTATGCGTATACACTGAAAGAGTTCAGTGCAGTAACTTGGGCAGGGTACTGAGCCAGTAGAAATAAATAAAGTGGTTAGTTTAATTAAATTGGACCTGTGCATTAGCATTTGTAGAAATTTTCGATAGCAGGTGCCCCTTATCTAGTTAATTTATTTATTAAAAATTTTGTTTTCAGGTTGTTACAACAGATCCTAAAAGTCCGACTAAAATTCAAACCAGTATGGATAATGCAAATGTCAATCTTAGAAAAGGTAAGCGGGCTTTCGATAGGATATAATTTGGGAAACGTGGAATTGTCAGGAAAGATGTGTCAATTTGAAAAAGTCATGAAAATTTCACATTTTGTTTAAAGTTAGGGAAATAGGCCATTAGCCAAATTACAACAGCATTAAATTGTGTGGGATCTTTATTGCGGATTTAAAATAGAATAATTTGCGTAAAATTTATCATCTTGTCAACAGGTAGGCTATATTATGCAATTTTGATACGTTTTTATTTTTGTTGTTTAATTTTAGAAGCTATGCTAGTAAGTAAATAATGTTGTTGTTTTTTTAAAATTTTCTGTCAAGGGAAATTTGTTCACACGTGTGTAAAATCATGAAAAATAAATATTTAATTGCTGGGGAACCCTGAGTAGCATTAATTTTATAGTAATACTGAGCAAATGATAGGCGTGTATTAATGCCATCTATTGAGAACAACTTTAAAGATAACTTTCCAAAGAGTGACAAATTACATCTCACACTTACTCTTAAGAGAAAGTAGTCTCTGACTTAAAAATTCCAGCCATTAATATTGCATACACTAGCTTATGCAAACGGGGCTGGTCCGTGTAGTTCGACTCATCGCCAGTAGAGAAATATTTATACCGTTCGTTTGCTCGGTTTCACTATAGTTTAGTGTTATGTCGGATCTGGATTCGAGAGCTTTTAATTTTTTTTTTAGAAAAGAAAAGAAAATGCAGAGTATTGTTCAGCTATCAACCCGTAAATGAGGACGAGCTGCCTTTAGAAGTAGATACCATAATTGATGTGGTGGATGAAGTGGAAGAAGGATGGTACTTTGATTTACAGATTAATCGTTGGCATCTCTGGCATTCGATGACCATACCATTTTATTTTGTGTGAAAGGTGGAAGGGATTCGTGAATGGAAAATCTGGAGTGTTTCCATCCAATTTCGTCGAGGAGCTGGATACATCGGATGTGGAAAAAGAGTTGGGCGTCCAGAAGTCGGAGAAAATGTTGATTCAAGAAGGTAAGAACTATGTTGATTCCAAGCTTTGGTGGCTAATGCATTGGCCGACATTGTCATCTAAAAATTCCTCTTACTCAACAGCCAATGCAGAAATAAAGCCAAGACCAATCAAGGGTGTCGGATTTGGCAACATATTTCAGGATGGAAAGATTAAACTGAAAGCAGTTCCAGCAGGCGAACCCAAGGTATAGCTCGATAATGCGTGCCACAGTCGAAAGGATTTAGTAAAATTTGCCGGTATCCTTTCCTATGATAATTTTTCCAATTTGTTTACTTAGATACCCACCGTCATCAAGAAACCCTCATTTACCAATACGGCAGTCATTAACGACGCTCCACAACTTCCTCCAAAACGTGGTAAAGCCCCGATACTGATTGCTTTAGTTTTACGTATTCCGAAAGCACTTTTCTGTTAATCTTTCTGAGTACTTATAATTAAAACTCGTTTCAGTTAAGGAGCAGGCCATAGTTTTATATTCTTACGATGCTCAAAATGATGACGAACTTTCACTCAAGGAAGGCGATACTATAAACATTTTGTCAAAAGATGCCGAAGATGTGGGCTGGTGGAAAGGGGAGCTGCGGGGTCAAGTCGGCGTCTTTCCCGATAATTTTGTGAAACTCATTGTCTTCGAAGAGGCGGGTATTTTTTTCCTCGCGTATCTGGTTCGTAGAAACGAGCAATGTCTAACTGCTTTATAAAATATTTTTTTTTTTTGGTATATTCAGCCAAAATTAAAGAAACCGGAAAGGCCGGACAAGTTGCCCAATATCCCGAAAGGACCGCCAAAACCAGAGAGGGATCTGCCCGATGGTCTGTCGTCTTCAAAGCACACTGTTCCCGAAACCGTCAGCTCACCCACTCGAAAGGAAAGGGTGTCATCTCTGCCTAGAGGTTTATCCAGCAAGCGTCTTCCCCCCGACATTCCAAAGAAAGGTATAGGTTTTGTTTGTGATTGCGCTTGTTGCAGCCTTTACTCATTTTTTTTTAACTCGACAGATGAGAAAGTTGAAAAATTCGTCCCGCCTTTACCCAGCAAGAAACCGCAGCTTCCACCACCCTTGAAAAAAGTCACTCGTATTTCCACCAACTTTGGCAATTTTGTTCCCTCGGCATCAGTTCCAGCCCCCACCTCTGCTCAAGCTTCCACTCAACCCTCGTTAGCAAAAGCCAATCATATCGACTCCACCGAGGATTCAATATCGAAAGCAGAAGTTCTGAAACAGGATAATGTGTCAAGTAAGATAGCTAGACTCGCAGCTTGCAAGTTTCGCTCGTCACCATTTATTAATGGTGAATAGTATAGCTTCTGTTTAAATTTTTACTTCCAGATAATTCTGGTTTCGATGGAGTCGAATCGTCTTCCGAGAAACTGGTTCACCTGACTGCCCAGAGGGCCAAGAATCCGAATAGGAGACCACCATCCCACGTTTTCCTGAAAGGCGATAATGTAAGCATGACGGAATTATTAAAATGATTCAAAATCTGGGGGGGGAAAAAGGTATTTTCATTTATTTTTTTAATTCAAGAATAACGGATTGCACGAGAAGGAGAATGGGGAGGCAATTGAAGCAGAAACGCCTTGGATGAGGGAACTGAGGAAAAATCAAGCCAAGAGAAGTAGCCAGAATATTTCTAACGAAACCATGATCATTAAAGTACGAACATAACCTCTAGTGGCATCCCTTTGCAGTGTGGTACAGTTCACTCTCTTTAAAAGTTATTTTTTTCTTTTATTACAGGACAGTATTCCTGAAGTGGATGAGCGTATTTCATCCCGCACAAGCTCAGTCAAGGGGAAGTTGCCCGAATCGGAGGAAAATCATTCCAACAGGATTCCTTCCAATTGCTTCAAAAAGCCGACGACGCAACTCAACTCCCCGATCAAAACCAAACCAGCTATCAACCACGATGGTAAGCTTGTGTCGGATTTTAGGCATGGATAGATCTTAAGATCTTATGCATGAATATCTTTTTGGAATTCTCGATTCAGTCATCGATAGCAAAGATGTGAAAAGCGAAAAGTCCGCCACAGTAGCCGCAGAAATGCTCATTCCCTCGTTGACGGGCGAACCGACACTGGCCGAATTAGGCAAACTTTATAACTTGCTCAGAGAAAATGCCGTTGCTAAAAGCGAACATCAGGAACTGAAACGAGAGGTAATTCGTTAATTTTATTAATGTTGGCAAATTTATTTACCGGAATTTCTAAACTTGTTTTTCCATTCAAGTACATGGATCTACGGAATTCCTTCGAAACATTCAAAATCCTGATGACGAGAAGAATATCGGAGCTGTCCGACGAGGTGGAGGTCGAAGTCAGAAACCGACAAGCGGTCCAGGCGGAATTGGATAGGTTAAAATTTCAGGGGATAAAAAAATAGTTTTTTTAAAAAAAAAATATTATACACTTAGCCAAACGCAATTTTAACTCTTAACCATGTGCACTTCATACAAAGTACATTTGTACAGATTTTTGGTGCCACCCCTGCATTTGTATATTTTAATAACATTCCAGAGCACGGCAGCGGATGCTACAAACTCACAATCTGATATGGCGAGAATAGACGCGCAAGTTTTTCTCGCTTTGCATATCATCACCCAATTTATCTTATTATTTATTTGCTAGTATGGAACTCGGATCGCACGGGGAAAATGCAAGCACACAAACCTTTTTTGACTCTTGTCTCTAGCACCCCCCCCCCCCCCCACCCTCGATCCCTCTGCTCAACCGTGCTTTTTTTTCTTTCTATAAAAAATTTGCTAGTCAAACGGATTCTCAACACTTTTTTCGATTTAACCCTAGGTAGACTACCCTCGGATTCAGTAACGAATATCATTTCATAGATCGGTTCGTAAACTTTAGCTTAAAATGTGGCAATAATATAGAGTTTACAGTTATATTTTTGAAAAGTACTTTTTTTTAAAAAAAACAACAAAAGTAATAATGCTAATATTAGAATATATAATAATGAGAAATTTTGTGTTAATCTGTGGGGAAACAAAAATGGCTGACTGATAGGGTTCATACTATAAGTGGACTTCCCTGACGTTCCCTGACAAAAATTACAATTTTCCTGACTAAATAAAGAAATTTTCCCTGATCAAGATACATATGTAATACAATTTTCTCAGACATGTTTGATATGAGGAGTCTGTGACCACTTCCTTATATAATATGTAAATGGATTTACCTCATTTTCCTGATTTTTCTTAGCTATTTTGGGATTTTTCCTAAACAAATTCCCCTTTTTGTGACATTTCCATGTTAGTATGAATCCTGCTGTCTGTCTTAAAGGGAAACTTTACCAAAAATCATACTTATCCCTCTGAATTGCCTTTGACCAAAAAATTAGTAGATTGAAATCAATTTTTAACTATTTTGCCAAGAAAAAGGAATAAGTACCGTAAATCTTCTAGACAAAAACGCCCATCCCGAGGTTTGGCCCAGACTCCATATTACGCCCAGGAAAAGTGCACAAATTTTAAATGATAGCCCAGCTTCAAAAGTTGCCCTTTGCGCCATATTTCGCCTATGTTCCTACCTACTTAAAAACATGGGTAAAGGTGCTGTGATATTCTTTTAATTTCAAATAAACGCCCAGCTGAAATCTTTGAAAGTTTAAATAAATGCCCATTGTCAAATGTGCATTTATTATCATTGCATTTTAATGCATAAAATGCATTAAATGCATATCATTGCATTTTAATTAAAATGCATTATTGCATTTTAATATCGATGGCTTAATTCAGAAGTAGTGAATACGCCAATTTGTCAAAAATGAGATAATAATACCATCGTGATCCTGGAAGTGTCCCCGATGAACCCAAAGTTACAGAAATTAATTTAACCCGTAATCGTTAAAGTTACAGAAGTGAAAAGTAACGAATAAGCCACAACTCGTCATTTCTAAGAGTTAGAAGTGGCGAATAGTACGATTCTTCAGTTTACGTTTTAAAAATTTCTCCAAACTTGGATTTTTATTAAATAGGAAGTGGCGAATTTGACAATTATCGTTCATTTTTTTCTTTTTTTTTGTTGCATTCTATTTTATTCAATAGGAAAACTCGTGTGCAAATTGGTGACTTCACACTTAATTTATTTCTCTTTCCTGCAAAATAAGTTGAAGTCAAAAGGGCGAATTTGCATTTTTAAGCCTTTTAGTTCACAAATTACTTAATTAATTGACTAATTTAATTATTTAAAAAAAATTAACACATTCGCTATAAAATATACATATTGTTCTATCTGTTCACCAATTTTCAGCCTTTTAACATTGTTTATTTCCAAGTTATACCATTTTTCCACGAAAACGCTATTATCTCCAAACCCACTTTTTGCAAATTGGCAACTTCTGAATTAAGCCATCGATATATGACGTTACTCTGGCTGGGCTTAACTACACAGGTGTTAAGTCGAAGCAAATACTTTTTCTTTTGCTTGGTGAAAGAATTTAAGATTGATTTCATTCCACTCAGTTTAATGTCAATGGCTATTCATTGGGATAAATATGATTTTTGGTACAGTTTCCCTTGAAACCAATGCACACTTTTACAGTCAAATTGAGCTTTTGAGTTTTAAAATATTCACGAGTGAATCCTAGTCTCTGTGTGGTCTATTGAAGAGGTGTATTATAATCCGTGTTAATTTCTACCACAGATCTTTTCATAAATTTGTGGTGAGAATCAGGCATTCCCATTGTTTGTGTACATTATTTGTGGGTAAAATTAATTGCTCGCCATTTTTTATCGTAAGCAGTCCTTTTTCCCTCCCATATTATATTTGTGTCGCTCATTTTTATTTTTTCTGAAGTTATTTGAATAATATATATTTGAATCAATTCTTTCATTAATTATATATTAGACAAAATTATCGAGTTTTTTTAAGAGAAATCAGTCCAGGAGAAACAAATTTGTTTTTCTCCCGATGGCTCGAAAGTTTTCCTGAATTTTTTATATGCAATTTTGTAGAATATTTACCTCATAAAAATTAAAGATGGCAGGGTTTTCTGGTTGGGAAAAAGATTTAGGAAAAAATCTGCACATTTTTAAATCAATTTTATAAAATTTTCTTGAAAATGTTAAGTATCATCCTTGTGAATAAAAATCGTGCATTTTAATTAAATATAGTTTGCATTTCTTGTTAAGTTGATAAGTAACACACGGGATGCTTTGTTAAGAGTATGGACTTTTTTTCTTACAATGTATTAACTGACGTTATATTTTATAGGTAAATGCTCGAATCAAGAATGCAGAAATGGAGTTTTAATTGCATCATTTGGTCAAAAAAAATTTCTGAGGTAGGCCTATATGTTGATTGCCAGTTAATGTGTACCGTTCGATTCCTACTTCGATAAATACTTTTAATTATTTGATATTTTCAAAGTTATTCCAGCCTGAAAGTATCAACAGGAAGAAAATTTTCAAACTGCCATTTGACCTACAAGACGGCTTTATCATTTAACCTTCACATCTAGTAAGTACTCATTTATTTAATTAATGACAAGCAAACTTCAGAAATCCTTTCTGTTTTCAATAGCAAATTTAACTTTTATTTTCCTGCGTGGATTTTGTAAGCATCTTAGTAAAAAATTTAGCACAAATCTAAAAATAGTTCTATGTTTGGAAAGAAAAAGCATGCAGGAAAATTTTTTGTATAATTTATCTTTCTACAGTTTTTTTTTTTTTGTACATGAGCTTACATCCAAAAAAAGTAATTATTTTACATCCCATTATTTAACTTGAAAAGACCAATATTTGTAGGTTTCACATGTTAGAGCACAGCCTACTAAGATTTTTTTTTTATTTTATAAATAAATATGCATAAAATAAAATAAAAATCTTAGTAGGCTGTGGTTAGAGCCAGTATTTCCCTTGGTTACAAACATTTTATTAATAAACTTTGTTAGAAAATACCATGAGTCAAAAGTTCATGGATCTCAGACTTGACTCCACACAATTAAATTTCAAGTAGTAAATGAACTTAAAATAATAAGAAAACAATTTATTTTACAGCAAATACATTTCAAAAAACAATGAAACATACAATATATATTTAAATTTAGAATATACACAGGTCTGAAAGGGTATTTATCAAAGCAAGTGGTTACATAACTGGAGAAAAAGGGCATATTCATACAATATGATAAATGAAAACATTTCTCTACTGTAGCTGCAGTGAGTGATCCATTACTGCCAGAATAATTGCTTGTTACATTCACTTCGGTTGGGTGATCCTATGCACGGCTTCCATTGGCCACTTCCCTGGTCGCCTGCTGCTGCAATTGCCTTTTCATTTGTTTGAATGAACGTCACTTATGCTGTCATGTTACTGAAGCCAGCTACATTCAGTTCACAGTGCAGATATCCTGTAGATAGCACAATTGCTCATTGGCTTCAGTACTTTGAAAGTTATTTAAACAAAGCTAGAGATGTCTTTTGGTTAAATGTCTATTCGTGGTGATCCTTTTCTTAGCTGTATGTATCCTGAGACAATGTAGAAATCCAACCGTAACCCATATATATATAATCGGACCAAGTGCTGTCTGGCATTCAAACTTTTGGCAAACAACGTACAATGTACTTATTCATTATTCAAAACGAACTAAAAAAGTGGTGGTGAGATTTTATGGGCAACACAACTAAGGCCCGACGGCAGAGTGTAATGCCTGCAGGCCACGAGGAGAGGGAGAGAGAATGCTGAGATGGGAAGGAAGGAAGGAATGCGGTCGTGGCCGACTTTTAGTGGTACAGGTACTGCAAGCTATGTAGATGAGTGGGATATAGCAGCGAGAAGTTTGTGACCGATGTTAGAAACTGTTTACATAAGTCTTTGACTTTGCATTGGGGGATGGATGATTGTGTTAATGGCTAGTTAGTGTAGATGAGGAACAGATGATTTATTCTTATCGTAATAGATGACGTTAAAATATAGCCTTCTAGATTATAAGCTGTCGGGAAGTATAGCAGGCACGTTGAAGATTTAGTAGTCAGTATAGCAGAGGAAGAGGCTGGTCGATTTGAGGGTTTAATAGTGTAGTGGAAGCAGAGTACAGGTATGCACGCGTGTACCGTGTAGGTGCACTGAACGCCATTCTGGAATGAAAATTTTAAGACGATGCACCTTCAAAAGAAAGGGAAAATTTAAGTGAATAGCCTATCACAAACGAAATGCTGATGTAGAAAAGACTTACCAATAATGATAAATAAAGTTTTCAATATCATCGTTTCATTAAAACACTACTAAAAGATCGGGTATTTATTTTTGTAAAGACACTCCAACTTTATAAAATACAACTCTATAGACTCCACTATGGAACAATTTCTAAGGCCGAATAGGCCTATGCCTATATATCTATATCAAGTGAATTTATAGGTACCTATTCAACAATCTCTGTTGGTATAATCAGAGATTATAATCTCTGGTCAGTACTGTCTCTGGTATAATAATATGCTGTTTCTTTTTGTTTTATTAATTTGAATTTTTAAGTCAAGTCACGACAGGTAAACAGGGAACATCACCAAAGCAACATATTATCATTTACTGGTTTGATTATAAAAGCGCTATATCCACTGGACTTTTATCCGCAAATTTTTTTTTATTATGAAAAAATGCAATCAAACAGCGCATGCGACACAAAGATGGCGGGATTCCTCTTCACAGGTGATCATTTTGTCGATTTTTTGTGAGATAGATTAATAAATGTACCATTATAATAATAACAAAATGCATGTTTAACATACCATGCGTTGTATTCATTCCCCCATGTTTAATTGCCTAATGCGGATTTCTTATGCTAACGAATTGTTTGCATTGTTGTCAAAAATCCTTCAGAATTTTTGGAAGAAAATATTTAAAAGTTGAAGAAAATAATGTCAGGGGATTCAGAATTAGCTTTTTGATCCAAAGAAGTGCTGATACTGTGTTGATAGTCAATAAATGATTGCTGGAGTAATGTGTAGCCGTTATGTTATATAGGCCTACATGTTTTATATACATGTACTGCTTTTATTTGGCTTCCTGTAATTGCTAAAGCAGTGCATGTAAGTATGTAACCTTAAACTGTTATCCCTTTGGACCATGTGCTCTGTTGCTGCCACTTAATTTTTATGATTAATTACTTAAACATTTAATTTAAACGCAAAGTGGGAATCTAGATAATTAATGATTAGTTGAGGCAGTTATCATTGAACTGTACGTGCACTATCAAGGTCCAGTTTGTTGTAGGTGTGCATTAAATAAAAAAAAGCATTTAAATTGAGCGAATGCGCATTTATCTTGATTAAGTTGAAAATTATACGGTACCGTAAACTTGAGAAAATTCCTAACAATATGAGCACCAAATGTGTTAATATTACTTTGGTATGAAATAATGATCTTGGATTTATTATATGCATTGATGTAAAAAATACCGTTATTGACATTCACTGTTAAATCTTCTTGCGTGTACTAGTATTTAGTTCTTCTTTTACCAATTTTCATTACGGATAATTCGTACTATTGTAAGGGTAGCTCATATAGGCTAGGCTTTACGAGTTTTCTATTAAATTCTATTTATCATAAATTTATTGTGAAATAAAAGTAAATCGAAAGTTGAGATATTCCGGTTAGCAGTTTAAAGTACAAATTCACTGATGAAAATTGAACATATGTGTGTAAGAGTGTGCTACATGATATACCGATCAGTATTATTTAGTTATAAATGTAAAAGTGAAGACGGCGATTTGAAAATCCGTAACAGTTTTGATAAAATTCGTCGTAATTTTTTTTTCCAGGTGTGACACTTGCTTTGCAATTAGTTTAAAATTATTTATTTAAAAATGCGGATTTTGAAGTGTAACTCGCAACTTTAAGGTTAGTACATAGTAAAACAATTGCGGCCTTGCTCATGCTTAGAATTTCCTTAATTTTACCGATTCGCTTAACAACTTCAGGTGCAATCTCGTGGAATGCAATCGTGTCACAATGGGCAGTGTGTTGTCCGGTTTCTTCCAGACGGGATCACGCCTCCTGTCTGCTGGAAGTTCTAGTCGGGTGTCTGACCACACCCGTCGCATCTTGCGTTCTGTTTTCGAAGCACTGCAGAACAATCCTCAGTCGACGCCTCACAGTCTCGACGTATTGCTCGTTCAGATCCCGAAGAGCGACAATATCCTATTGGTCACAAATGGCAACGGTTATAACCTGCTGCAAGTGGTTGTCGGTCATTGTAATACAGAGTTCGTTAGGTGGACGGTGTCCAGAGGATGCGACGCCAATCGAGGAGTCTGCAGTTTGCCGCTTCACATTGCCTGCCTCAATGGCTACGAGGAAATTGTGGAGCTCCTGTTAAAACACGGCGCTCGCGTGGACACCGAAGCACGCATGTGCTGGCCAGGACCGCACAATCAGAGCTGCGAACAGAGAGGTGAGACGCAACCTTAACTGAGCATCTTGACCCGAGGATTATAAATTGAAGTTAAATAACAAGTGCCTTAATTCAGGTTCGAACGTAGAAGGCGTGGCGAGCCGTTCCAGTGATAAGCTTCAGTCGGCTATCTATTATGCCATCGATGGCGACCACGTCGAGATTCTCGAGCTCCTGATGCAACAAGGGGATGACAATTGGCTACCTTGGCAGTATAGGCAGCCGCTGCTTCACCTGGCCTGTGAGAGGGGTGCCTGGAACTGCGTGAAGTTTCTGGTGTCGGAACGCTCCCTGGAGATCAATGCCTGCTACGACGAGTACTATCCGATCCATCAGGCTGCTCTGCACGATATCAAGTTTTTGGAGCTCCTGATCCAGTGTGGGGCGGACGCGCGTGTTCGAACGGCTACTCAGCAGATGACCGTGTTGCACGTCGTGTTCTTGCTGGGCAAGAAATCCGCCGACGAAACGCTGCACATGGTCAAGCTACTATTGGACCATGGCCTTAGGTAAGTTTAATTTATAAGCACTCGTGAAATGTAGCGAAGTTTACGGCTTAGCTTATAATGTTCTGTGAAGCATTGCTTTGATTGGCAGCTACTGTTCACTAGTGATTATTGGGAATAAGTGGATGAACGGGTCTCACGCTGTCTTGTCATTCAAAGTGTTTTCATGTATCCATCCTCATCCTGTTTAATAATTGGCCAATTTCTGTAGGGAGCTGATAAATGAGGCGGACAGCCTGGGTAACACTCCCCTCCATGCCCTCATCGTCCGCTATGCCCTGGAGGAGGCGCGCTACGGCTATGACCACGAGCCTCCCCCTTGGAATAAGTGGGACATGTTGCACATCATGCGCTACCTCATTCAGAACGGGGCCAGCCCGAGCATCAATCGGGCGGGTAACAGCGCCCTGGCCTGCGTCCTGCGTCACGTGCGCGACTGGGAGTTCCGCTACGACCTGCTGCACATGCTCCTGCAGCATGGCGGAAACCCCAACCTGGTCGGACGGGACGGCTCCGTGCCCCTCATGGTGTGCCTCGTACCCCTAATCAACAAGAACCCTCTGCACTACCTGACGCACACCATGAAGGTGTTCTACCTGAACTGCGTCCGGCTCCTGTGCAAACACGGTGCCAATCCAAACTGTTCGTCTCGTAGCACTCTCACGCCCCTTCACGTGCTCGTGTTCACTGCCAGCGAGTACATCACTTTGGGCCGCGAGGAGAAGGCGCAGGCGTTTGCCTTCATTCAACAATTGCTCGTCCTGTTGCTTCAGCACGGATTGGATCCGAATGTCCGGTTTAGCCAACGGACGTCCCACACGCTCCTCTCGCTCATGGACATGGTGCAGAATGCGCGCTCGCCGTCCGACCTCGACCACGTGTACGAGCTGACTCGGACGCTGCTGCAGTACGGCGCCAATCCCAACGTGAATATATGCACGACGGAACCGATGATATGTCACTCGCAGAGCTCCGTATACCTGAAGAAACCCTCCAATCAGGTGCTCTACTTCTACGTCCAACTCATCCTGCAGAAGGAGGAACTGTTGTGCGACGGGCAGCATCGGTTTGAACGCCTGATTTGGCTCTACTATTACGCCATGGATCACCGGGAACTCTACGGGTGCCTCAAGATACTCTACACGCAGACCTCACTGGTGCCCATGAGACAAATCCTCAGTTCTCTCCTTAGACACCTGTACACGCAGCCGAGGAGTTTGAAGCAGATCGCTAGGGTCAGCATATACGGTGCCGTGAGACGAAGAACGGCGCAAAACATTAGCAAGCTGCCTTTACCTGGACCGCTCAAGGAGTACATTGTCAACTGGGACCCATAGCCAACCCAGAGTTCGTCGAAAGTAGAATCTAGGCAGGAGGGGTCCCAGGATTGTGCATCCACGAGCGATTCGCAAATGATAAGTGAATCCAGGTCGAAATTTTATCAAATGCCAAAGCTAAGTCATCGGTGAATCATAGTTAAAAGTTTGGAAAATCCCTTGAATCCCAAGGGAGTGCGTGCAAAACCGGTGAAGCCCCTATTTTTTGTGAGAACTGAAGTCGGATTTCTTGGGTCCCCTCAGTGATTATAGCGAACACACACGTAAAATTAATCCCCCAGAAAATATACGTTGAACATACATGCGGTGATGGACTAATTCTTCAAACGCGCCGTCTGTGATTGACAATCTTTGCTCAGGACCATCTGCCGCAGTTTCTTTTCATTTTATTTCGGCCTTAAAAAGCATTGAAATAGGCTCTTAATGCATTGCTCTAACGGGAATATCTTAGAAATGTTTTTGGCTGGTGCGTCGTTGTTCTAATTTGCAACTATCTGTCATTTCTAATTTATTTTTATTATATTTTTTTTTTGGTTGCTTATTTAATGCACGCTGCAAAAGGAAAATTATAGATATGACACTCCATTTTTTTAAATAGAATTAGGCCTATAGACCTTTCCGAAATATTACCTCGGTGAAAATTTGCCGTGCATTATGGCAAATAAATATAGGCAGCCAATCGGCGTATTTGCACTTCTCAATACTCACTCCCCTTTCAAAAGTACTCCTATACTAGGCGTGTTTTGGCGTTATTACCCTGTTAACCATTTGAATACATAGTTAGGACCTTGAGCGTTTTACTGTTGACGCCAGCTGTTTTATCGTTTTGGATAACGATGCCGGGTAACCAAAAGGGTAACCAACCTGTTATCTACCTAAATAGATGGTGTACCAAATGTGGAAACAGAAATTATCGAATGAAGAACGTTGCGTTTTAGCGTTTTGCTTGTATCCTATGATAAGAGTTAAGAACTACTTGTAAACTGGATGACTACAGCGTATAACAGGGTAATAATGCCAAAATACGCCTATTGCATCATTTGACTCAAAACCCACAAATTTTGGCCATTTTAGTGTGGGCCTTTTGGTATTCATCATAGATGGCGCCATACATTTATGGCAAATAACATGGGCCGCCATTTTAGTACGGGCTAAACTGTAGTTGAAATCTATTCGTCACAGATGGCGCTTTACTTTTGAAAGGGGGTCTATTTAATACAAATTTCAATGACTTTCTTTTCGGGATGTTTCTTAAAACGCTTTTATATGAAAGGAAACGGATGCCTTTTAAAATTAACGTTACTTTTTTTTAAATACTCGAGTAAGGGAATGTGGAAGTTGCTGGCTGTGCCAAAGCCGGCATTAAAGTCTACCACGTTACCTCGAAGTTAGCCAACCTAGCTTGCCAACATTGACCCTACAGTGTTGAGTTGCCATGCCAATGTGTGCCAGACGCATTGGCCCAAACTCATTCTGGTTACCTGGATCTGTGCGCTCCGGTATTTTGTATGTTTTGGAATCTCCGTGATGGTGAATTTAGTGCTACCATTGTTCATCCGGGTCTTTCTCTTATTCATTTCTCCTTTTTGTATGCTTGCCTTCTTGCATATTGGGCATACTTTTGCATGGAAATTGGATTGTTTTTTTCTTCTTTCATTTATTTATAGTTTTACTCGTGTTTATAAAACCTGATGCGTGATATTTAATTAAGGGCCAGCATTCATCAAGTGGGTTTGTTATTTTAATTTGACCCATTTTGATTACACGGGCAAAGATTGATCTTGAACTTAGAATATATGATTCAGCTGCCCAAAAGCGACACAACTTTTACTCCTGGGCCGGCCGAACATATCAATAGACCGTAGCTGCAAATTTGCAAATATTTATTACTTATTTAAAAAATGCTAGCACTGGATGCCACTTTGTTTACCAACTTAGCTTATTAGTATTTTTTGTAATGTTTTGGATTTCCAGGGAATATATCTGGGATATTCTTAATTATTAAAAAATTAAATGGCTACCATGCCCTAGCTGTATAGTTGGGACTATGATCGAATTATGGATTACAATGCACATTTGAATGGTTCTTAACATTTTTTCAAATGTTTTATTAGCTTAAAAGCAATGCAATATAATTGCAATATTTTATATACAAATATAGAATTGTATATTTAATTTTTAATTGTTATTACATGTATTATATTTTTATTTCAATTCCGCTTTTGCCACAACATTTGTAGGTTCACGACTGACAAAACTGACAAGAACAATAAAACATGCAAGTTTGAAGTGGTTAATCGAGCAGTCATAGATGAATGTAATTTTCAATCAGAAATCCCCAATTTACCCAAGAATTTCAAATAAAACTAAAGTAATTCTATATGGTATTAACTTTAAGCACGCCCTGTATTTCCCACACTGAATATTGGCATAGATAGCTCTCCATACTTCTGATAATGCTGTACTTTTAATGAAATTTAAACTAGCTCAAAATGTAACTAATGCTAATAATTTTAAATCAAACAGTCAAGTTTTATTGCAAATAATTATGTATGTTTTAGCTTTGAAAAATCACACAGGGGATTTATTGTTTTCATAGCTTGCTCTCCGACATTATTTAAGCCAATGGAATTTTGGTGTAGTAGGCACTCCATAGGCGCCATTACAAAATATGCAAAGTTTGCACGATGTTGTTGTTGTCGTTTTGTGTTTTGAAATTTCTAAAATTGACAAAAATGCTTACGTAAGCCAGGTTTTTATGGCATTTTTCAAAACAGTGAATTGTTAGGGCAATTTGACGGGTATATTTTCAACAATTTAAGTCTGAGGAGGTGAAATATGTGTACGAAATATCCGACTTTTATAGAGGGAGTTGGACTACTCATTTTACTCCGACATTTGCCTATTTTACATATTTTAGTTGGGCCAGTATAATGATGATTAGGTTTTGGATGTAAGTTCTTATGATGGCTAATCATACTGTGGAAGAGTATAGACTGTTAGATGACTCCAAATTCCGGTCTTATGTCTCGACGATTGATAAAACCTTGAAAAATTTCGAATCAACAAGTGAATGGGCAGATCTCATTTCAGCCCTAGGGAAACTAAACAAGGTACTGGCGATGACAGCTTTTATTTTTCGATATTCTTGATTTAGATGTGATTACTGTGATACTTATAACTGAGATGCATTTAAACTTGAACTGTCCAGCTTTTAATTGTAATTAACCGGTGTTCAGGAAGGAAATGGAGTTTAGTTTTATGGAAATTTTGGCACTACAGTAAATTATCCGGCGCTAATGTACGAGAGAAGAACCACGCCATGATCAACGGTGGCTCCCATAGTTTGAGGGGGAAAGAGACACATCG
>JAQIXP010001440.1:0-18448 GCA_034700285.1 Proteroiulus fuscus | reverse complement strand
CCATAAACATACATGTGCTAGGGGGCGCCACCTCACTTTAGAGCTTGCCAAAAGCAGCCGAAGGCAAAGGAAAATGGCGCCTACTGTGCATTTTGGAAACGTCGTGATTTCTTCAAAATGAAAACTTTGCTGCAAGTAATATTGGCACAGAAATTAATATCTAGTAATTGTGTACTGTTTACAAATAACTTGTTTTAAAGGGAGACTGTCCCTTTAAGGTTGCAATTATGTATGCAAAATGTATTAAAACCGCTCCCAAATCAGACGCAAATTCATATGAAAGCTGTGCCCATATTTTTAAAAATTACCTGGAAAATCCTGTTAATAGTCACATATTTCACGGATGCTTTTCCGCCTATTTGCCTCAGATTTTCCCCTGAATTTAACTGTTTTATAATCCATTTATCTTGCTGTCACTGGGATTCCGTGGAAAGGGTATATCCAATTCAGATTGGAATGTAAATGAAGTTTTTCCAAATGCAATTTTTTTTTGTGTTGGCATGGATCCGTGAATGTTTACTCCGTTCAGGCCGGGAAGAGCAACCGGAGATGTGAATGCACTGCCACCATATTGATTCCTGCATTTGCACCCGTTGAACATCCGATATTAAAAAATTAAACACACTCGAATAAGTTTCAATTATGTGCAATAAAAAAATCAAACGGTGGTCGATGAATAGGCCTGCTACCCACTTCCCCACTCATTTAAATCTGATAAACTTCAATTACACCGGGGATTGTGGAGTATACCGTGATAATTTGACTGTGAAATTTGCCGTCGGGGTTTTTGAAGAGGGAGAAAAGGGGGTATTACATAATAGTATACTCTGGGATCCCAGAGTTTTTAGAGAGAGAGAGGGTAGATTGAAAAAAAAGTAGTGGTTGGGAAAGGGGGATATTGATATAAAAAAAAATTAGGGAAGGGAAGGGCCCTTGGCAGGAACTGATTGAGTGAAGAGTAGCTGTTCTGCAGGTTGCTCCTAGTGCAGAAGTGTGGTGGGATCCTCCTGGTGCAAGCGGTGACTGGTGGCACCTCCTGATGACGTGACCTCTGGGCTCTTGACTTCTTTTTCAAGAGGTGCTTCCCGGGGTGAAATTGCTCGTTTGCTTTGTTTAAATTGTGCGGGAATGCCGCGGTGGTCCGCTGGAGGAAAATTGCGTTGGATTTTGTCGAAGTGATTTTTACGGAGTCCGTACTCATTAGGGAAAGACTGACTGGCCTGAACTGGGAATTTCTGAGTGAAAAGTGTTTTTTGACTGGGGAAGATGCCAGTGTGGAATATCGAGTTGATCCGGTGTGGGAAAAGGATGACATTTGGTTTGTTTCTTTGAATGTTTTGTTCATATTTTTCTTGGAATGCTTGGGAGCGTTCATATATTTCCCAGGGTGTCTGGCCGTCTGGAAAGCCTGGAAATGTCATGGAAATCAGTAGTGTCTGGAAATGTCAGGGAAATGTCATGGAAATTTAATCTATCTTAAAATTCCAAATTAAATGTAAATAAAATGGAAAATTAGGCACTATTGGTGGTTTTTAGTCCATTTTTGAGTATTTTTGAGCAAAAAAGGTTGCCTTCGGCGCCATTTTCTGTCATTTTTTTGCAGTAATGTACAAAGGCCTTCAGATTTTCGCCTGCAGGCCATAGAAAATATTTTTGGGTCGGGGGGGAAAAAAAAAAAATTTGTGGGTGCGGCCCAGGGTAGTTACCAAATATTGCAGTTTTAAATGCATATGTCAGTAGAAATGAGTTAAAAATCACTTTCGTTTGGTCTGGAAATTTGTGAAAAATTGTCTGGAAAACCTGGAAATGTCATGGAATTTTTTTACAGAATTTGGCCAGACACCCTGATTTCCTGACATAGTTGTTAATGTGGGAGGGGTGTTTGTGTTTTGTTATGAGGGATGTCACATTGAAGTGAAGCCTAATGTGAAACTTCCCAGTGCTGAAAGTTACATGATTTACTCACAGGGATACCAAAAACATAGTTTGACATTTGCTCACCTTGCACCACTTTAAGCAAAATGGCGCTGTATTTGCAATTTTAACTTCTCATATAAACTTTTTGGTTTCTTTCATTTCAAAGTTAGGATTACAATTGCTGAAAAAGATGGAAGAGGGCACCCAAAAGTGTAAAAACAAATGTTTCTTAATATTTGAACGTTCCCCTGTATATTGTATGTTGTGCTTGACCCGTGAGTTATTTTAAATGTATACCTTGTAGCTGCTGTTTTGGTCCACATTGTAGGTTGACCCTTAGTTTGGATCTATGAACAGTGTGCATGTGTATAGGCAATATAGTTTCTTAATAAGAATTCTGCTGAACTGTTTTTAATTAGTTTGTGGAAGATGTTTGTACCAAATTCTGTTGGTGAAGACTTACTTTTTGCAAAAATGAGCTTACAATACTTTCCTTTTAAAAGTAAAGCGCCATCTATGATGTATAACTTTCATATACCATTATGCCCATACTAAAATGTTGTTATGATGAATACTAAATGCCCCATACTAAAATTTTCAAGTGTTTTTTTTTTGTCAAATGGTGCATTATGGTTTGGAGTACTTTTTAAAATTCTAGTAATTTGGCTAAATTAGAGGCTTATGAAACAGGCTATGTCAATCTATGCATTTTTTTGCAAATTTCATAGTGTGTAGGTGTACTGAATTTCTTTATTTTATGTAGAAGTTAGGCCTTGTTTATTTCATGAAAAGTTAGCTTCCGAATTAAGTTTTTAAAACGCCTAATTGCAAATGTTTCCATTTCGGCAAAAAGGCTGATGGATTTACTTTTAATCCAAAGTTATTTCTGGCAATGGTATAGACTTATACATATTAAATGGGATTTTTAGGCTGGTTTTTTTAGTTTTTCAATTTATTTTCATTAATTATTTAACAAGGACTCTTTACGCTAGATCTGAAACTTTGGCCAAAAGAAATTTCTCCTTCTGATTAAACTCACATTTCATTCATTACAAATTTAAAAGATTACTGCATGCTGTATATGCCATCAAAGTCAACATTACCAATTAAAAACCAATACATCTTAACTTAAGTGTCCTCTGTATATTATATACCTTAAAATTTAATTTTATGAGGCATTCACTGAACTCAACCTATATATGAGATCTATATTGGAAAGCTGTATCATGGTGTCTACCTGGGTCGTAATTCATCAAGACTCTAGAATCTAAAATCCTCAATCTCAATCCAGAATCCTAGAAATTTGGTTCCATCGTACAATCCATAATCCAGAATCTTTCATGAGAGTGGATAGGATTTTTAGGATTGAAAATGTTCCATGAAGCCGTATTTGTTGGTTTTGTTCTATGAAATTATTTGTTTTTTTGGATTCTGGATTGAAATTGAGGATTTTGGATTCTTAGAGTCTTAATGAAAGTCTTGATTAAGTCATACTTTAGCAAAGGTAATAAGTAATTTATTTTGATCATAAGTCATAGGTCAGGCACAGTGTTGAATTGATTTGAATCATTTATTTAGTCTTATTTTCATGTGTTTTTTTTGCAAAAAAAAAGCATGAAATTCATGAAAATTGGGGAGATTCTTAAGAAAACCATATACAGTATAAATGTTTCAAATATCCAAAATGTCAATCTTGTCATCCAAAAAAGTAATATTTTTGGCCTTGTTTAGTCCAGTATATTAAACAGAGGTAGTTATCTATGTCAATATATAATCCAATTGTCTGATAACTTTCCAAAATTTACAATTGGTTATCATTAAATGTAAAAGGGTATATAATCTCACTTAAAATTCTGTTACAAATCATGTAATTTGGTAAAAAAAATTATCTAATAAAATCCCTATAATAGTTCCTATAGAAGACAGCAAGCAAATATTTGAAGTGTGAGGCCTGTATTATGGCTTTTAATGCAATTTCCAAAAAAAATTCATTGCACTTCATCAGTGACATCATATCTTGGGCTGGTTAGGAACCAAAGTTTGTTCTCAAATTATATCGTTTTGCTGTAATATCTATCGACTTGGTTATATTTGTAGTTGAATGGATAAAAGGTTTTTCTCTTTTAAGTGTTGATTTAACCATTTCACTTTATGAGATATATATAAAGCAGTCTAGCCCATTAACCGGTGATGTTATTTTGGTTGCTCACCAATTTAACCGTTTTTTTCTTTTGCCCAGTTATTTCTGCATTGTGTTGTTGCATATTGGAAAGTGTTTTTTTTCTGTTTTCTTCTCTTTGCAATGTGTATAAGCTGACTATCTGCGGTTTCTGGGTTTAAAATTGGAAGCAATTTAAGGAAAACACCTTTGGAATTGATCAAAAAATGCCTTCTTACCGTCCTATTCTGAATTATTTTGGCACTGCTTTTTTTTGGATGGTTGGACCTGTAATTTGCTGGACAATTTGAAATAAAAAAGTTTGGATGGCTTAATTCAGAAGTAGCTAATGAGCCAATTTGTCAAAAATGAGAAAAGTGAACTATTGTGATCCTGGAAGTGTCCCTAATTTAATCTAAATTTGCATAAATTAATGTTAAAGTTACAGAAGTGAAAAATAGCGAATATCCAACAGTGTGTCATCCCTAAAAGTTACATGTAGTGAATGGTACCATTCGTTAGTTCACCTTTTAAGAATTGCTCGTTACATGGATTTATATAACAATAGAAAGGGCGAATGTATATAACAACATTTGCTACTTTGTTTTGCATTTACTTTATTCAATAAACAAAATAAAGGATGTGTAGACCTACATTCGCTACTTTACTATTATTTATTTATATATATATTTATTTATTTTGCATTATTTATTTTGCTTCCTTGCAAACTTAATCAAAGTCAAACTAACGAATGTGCATTTTTAAGCATTTTATTTCTCAAATTACTTAATTAATTTACTAATTTAATTTAACAAAAATTAGCACATTTCCTATATAAATATATATATATTGTTTTATCTGTTCATAAAATTTCAACCTATTAACATTGTTTATTTTCAAATTATAATTTTTTTCCCATAAAAACGTAATTATCTCAAAAGCAACTTTTGGCTTATTCGCTATTTCTGAATTAAGCTATCAATAAAATACCAGCTAAACCTTGCTCTGGTTTAAATAACCGAGTGGGCAAGGCATGATGGGAATTTACTGTGTTGCTATTGGTCTTGTGTTTGCGATGGACAGATGCAGTGTGACCAAAAATCTGTCTGAAATATGAAACTGGCAATAATTTTGAATGTTGCAAAGCATGCTGGGAAATTATTGAGTTTCTCAGCCAAGGCAGTAATCATTTGAAATAGTTTTGTTGTTGGTCATGAGTTCTTCATGTCTTGCATGTAAAACTGGTCTTGTGTGACCTAATGATAGCTGAGGAACAGCACTGATTTTAAATGTACACAAGGCATGCTGGGAACTTACTGTGATTCTCAGTTAAGGAAATAATCCTATAAGGCATTCTTAGTTTTACTTTTATAAATAAATCATTGTCTTGGTGTAAAGAATAAGTAAATTTAATCACGTAAAATAGTTTAGTCCAAAATTTGAGTCTAAAAATCGAATGTAGAAATCATGCAGGGAATCTACTGTGCCTCTCAGCTAAGGAAATTATCTTATTAGACAGTTTTGTTTCTTGACCTTTGCTTTATTAATTTTGTTTTAAATACCGATATTCTATTTCTAAAATAAAAAACCAAAAAAAAAGCATCTAATTCAAGTACATGTTACCAATTAAGTCAGTCTAGTGCTAAAATGTAATAGGCATGTTGAGAATTTAATGGTCGTCTGAGTCAAGGAAATAATCCTAGTTCTTTTAATGAAACTGGGTTTAGTACGACCTAAATGTCCACCTAAAACGTGATGATATATACAAGGATCAGGAAATTGGAGCAAATTTTTGAAATAAGTATTCCCGCCAGGGGTCGCCTTAGTGACTTGTCATGCACATCAACATGCTGGGTGGATTGCTCAAGTCTGGAATAGTGCTTAAGCTGGGAATAAATTAAATTAAATTAAATTAAAAATTAAATTAACATGTAATTTTGAAGTTTATTCCCAGCTTAATCACTATTCCAGACTTGAGCAATCCACTACATATGTGCATGTTGAGGATTTAATAGTCGTCTCAGTCAAGGAAATAATCCTAGTTCTGTTAATGAGAAGGGATAGGTCTAGTACGACCTAAATGTCAGTCTAAAACGTGCCTATATATATATATACAAGGATCAGGAAATTGGAGCAATTTCTGAAATATGTATTCCCGCCAGGTGTCGCCTAATCCATGACATCAACATGTTGTTTAATGGTCTTCTCAGTCAAGGGAATAATCATTTCTTTAAGTGAAAAGGAATAAGTCAAGTATAAACTAAGAGTCAATCTAAAATCATGAAATAAGTATGTATTCATTTCCGCCAGGGGTCGCCCATTCCATGCCATCAAAACAGATAACTAAAAACAAATTTTAGCCATTTTGTTTTGTTAGATTTCATACATGTACGTAAATTCATGATTTCTTGGGGGTGTTTTGGGGATTGTGGGCTGAATAACATACTTACCTGATAAATAAGGTACTTAAATTTGCTTTTAAAAGGAATGTATTCATCAAGTATATAGCTCCATGTTTGGTCTTCTGTTTAAAATAGACCTTTTAGCCAATGCTTTTTTCACTTGATATAAATGTAGTAGTTTGTGTGTGTGTGTGTGTGCCATTAATGTTTGACTCGCTTGACCTGCACAATTCAGTGAAGTTCCAGTTTATTTGACGAATTTAAACTGTAAATTCTTTGTAAGTGACGGTGTGAGAAGCTTAGAGTGGATTAGATATAGGAGACTTTGGACTCACTGTGCTGATATTTGACAGTGGATTTGCCAGGGCGAATGGGAGAAGACAGGGTGACCAGACTGAAAAATTGTCTCTTAAAAAAAACTAAGGTTTTTTTTCTTCTTTTACTTAGATAAATGACCAGGGAATGTGTGTGTGTTGTTCACGCCATTTGACCAGTGGCCAACTCTGGCCATTGGAAATTTTGCTGGGGGAAAATGGCCTTAGTTGCTTTCTGGCTGATGATGGGTCACATTCCGACTGAAAAATTTGTGTTTAGGTGGTAAAACCCTGCGCTTTGTGATGAATTTTTTTTTTTTTTACACTTATTTTATCCAATTCAATTTGGATGGATTTTAGTCTTAAAATGGCCATCTATCCCGTTTCACATATTTCAAATGCCTGCTTTTGGTGCTTGAGACCGTTTTATAAAATATCAATTTCAATCCTGACTTAAGCCTATTTTTGGCATGGAAAATCTATGCTTTTTTATATTGAATTTTTTTCTTACTCTCTCTCCAAATATAACTGTAGTGCATTTGAAAAGCCTCTTTGAATTGTCAAGTTTTATTTACTTTATATTAAATTGTTTGCATTTCTGATGTGTGTGCGTTGCATATAGGCCTAGGACCTATTCGTTGATTTTATTTTTGACTTTAGATTTTTAGTATAAATACATTTTTTCTGAGTTTGTTTGTAATTGGGCTCAGACCTTATGGATTTAGAAATGTATTTATGAGTAAAGACTGAGAAAATATATAAAATTCGTGTAATGAACTTTTTACTAAAGTTTTAGTGTAATTTGCAAAATGGGTTTAAAATTCTCTTAAGTTTTGCCTTGTTAGTACATTTTTTTCTTGTTAATTTTGTTGCTTACTTTTTAAATGTAAGAATGTTTTAGTTTTCAATTATAGATACAAAGAAAGATATATCAGAAATCTGCAGGAAAAAACATTACTTGTTTCTGCATGCATAATGGAAACATTTCTGTATGTATAAAATTTTCAAGAATTCTTATGCAATTTTGTTGAAATTTTTATGCTGGAAAAAGAAATGTTTATCATGAGCCAAAATGGGCATAAATTGCTAAATATTTTTGCAGAAATGAGCATATTTGTGTTAGAAAGTTTTGGATTATATTTAGAAAATAAATTAAGTTCCAAATAATTTCTGTAAATATTTCCATAAAATTATATTGGCTTCTTATACCACTTAATTAATTTTCTGTGCAAAAAAAGTTAATCATTGTACAATAATACAAACCTAAGCAGTTGTCAGTTAAACCATGAACCTGGTTCGTACAATCCCACACCTGGTTATCCTGTATGTGACATCAATTGACCAGAGTTTTTTGGAAAGTTCACATGGGATCAGTTCTCACTTGTCCTTTCTTCAGGTTATTGGCCCTTTGATTTCTTAGTTAGAAGTGCTTTGGACCCTTGGATCGTTTAACACTTCCTCACTGTCCTGCAGATGTATTCTGTGGTCCTTCCGTATAGTAATCCTGGACCTGAGGTGAAACTTAACCATCGGGTTCCTCGTGAAAAATGATCCAAATTGTGGGTGACATTTTGGCCAAATTAAAAAAATGTAATTTTTTTGGAAGGTGGAAGGTGTGACCTATGACATCCACGCCTTCCTTGCGACCGGAGCCCTACCTTTCAAGGTTCCCTTTCAAGGTGCCCCTTTCAAGGACAAGGTGTCCCTTGAAAAGACCCCATCAGTTCATGTTACGGGCTCGGGCCTTGTGTGTTGGAGCATGTCGCCTGACATGGGATCCATGTCAAATGGCCACGTGGGCCATACAGCCCAATGACTGACCTCTTGCATGCTTGACATTTAATTCAGTGCCCAGAGATGTACTTCCCCACCCCATGACTGCTGCATGTATGTCTAACTGCCCTTTCGCATGACCAACTGGCCATGGGTCCCCTCTCTCAACCGCAGCATTTTCGCCTCCATTTTTGCCATTTACTGTTTTTTGGGACCTTTTCTTTCATTTGTTCTGCCTCAACGATTTCTTTGTGTGGGAAGTTGTCCAAAGAGTATAAAATACTGGACTATGGGAGGGTGGGCACACTGGAAATTGAGGATTTTGGCCCATGGAATATATGCCTAATCCATCCTCCGTGTCTTTATCCTATTCATCGGACTCCCCCGCCACTATGTCCAACGTATAATAATACAACTGTATTTTTTTTTGCATTTTTTTGTCTTTTTTTCTTTTTTGAAATGGAATGAATGACCATCCGAGGTCCTAAAAATTCTAGACCTGGCTTGGGACAAACCGTGACCAGATTTTCGATGGGTTTTTTAGGCTTATTGCAATAAGCCTTATGGACTGCCTGGCTAAATAATGCCATGTTGACCTATTTGCAATGGAAAGACCATCGGGTTTTTTTTTTTTTTGCACTGGACAATGACGGGCTCCGTAATATGTAACTGCCATTATTTCGCAAATTATTATTAGAAATGTTTGGGGCATATATATGTATACGTGCCTTGTTTTTAAATAACACTGATAAATAAGATGTATTGTTAATTATAATTGGTTTGGGGCCGTTTATATTGACTGGGATTCCTGGATGATATTTTTGGCTTTAGGCGTAGGCCTTATTGTTTACTTTTGTTTTGGGATTTTTCATGCAAGTTATCCTTACTCATCTCATGTGTGAATATTTCTGCTAAAATTTGTTTAGAATTAAGGAATCAAAATTTGTGCAGAAAACTTTGTGTTATTAAGGATTTTATAATGAAGCAGATCATGGTTTATACAGAAACTTTATATTCTGAAATGCATTTTTGCACAGAAATTAGTCCTTATAGTTTTGGCATGAAATGCTAATCCCATCATGGAACTATAACTTGACCATTCCGCAAACGCCTAAATTTTCTGCTAACTATTATAACTATAGTGTTCGTTAGGCACAAACAATTGATTTTTGATCTAATTTTTCTGTGAATTTGTTTGGAAGAAGTTATTGTGTAAAAACATGCAATTATTTTGCATTGCTTGTGCATATTAATTGCTAATATTTATATTAATATTTTTATTTGCAATTATGTTGAAAAATAGTTATCCTTAAATGCAAGTGAAGAAAATCGTGATATTTTGTTTTGCTTTGGAACTACCTTGAGTTTTCCAAGGGTGGATACATTAGTGGACCTATGAATGTATAGACCAATGATTAGTTTATTTCATATGCTACATTAAAACTGTTAGGCTTTCGTGCATTTTGTATAAAAATGCTGTAGAATTGATTCGACTTTTCCACCTGTGAGAAAATATGTAATATATATATAGGGAAATTCAGTGGAACTATCTTGAGCTTTCCGCAAAGTGAATACTTTTGAATTCATGCCACTTACCCAATTATTTTTTCTCATGACCAGTTTAGACAAAACTTTGATGGAAAAATGCAGTGGAATTACTTTGAGCTTTCCTCCATGTTGGATTCCTTATAGACCCCATTCACACGGACATTTTGATCATGATCTATATTATAGAACATTTAGTTTTTTTTAAAAAACTATAGTTGAACACAGACATGCACTTGCTTATTATGTAGATTCTTACTCAATTTTACACTTACAAATTCTCGTACTCAACTGGTTTCAAAGAGTATTTTAACTGTTGTATCAGTTCTCAATGGCAAATCCATTTCTTATTTGATTAGTTAATTTAATACAAACTGTATATTCAGCAAAGTTAAATTGCAATGGAACTACATTGATCTTTCCACACAATACCCTCACATTTTTGCCTTTAATATATTGCCCACTTTTAGATTTTTATATTGAAGGGAATTATCACAAGAGTTTTCGTATATATCTATAATGGAAAATTGAAATTTGAAAAAGTGTATAAGCCATTTATCATATTAAACTTCTATAAGGGCTTGGGACCATTTCCATCAACAGGGCTATTTCGTCACAGTTTGTATATATAGGGGGGTGGTATGAAGTGGAACTGATGTAGCTCATCCCTGCTGCCTCGTTATTATCGGATTTTCATTAATTTTTTGCTGCATGTAGCAAACATCATCGTCAAAGTAGAAGTCGTTTTCATTTTTGTGGGCTTTTTCTGGGCAAATTTTTCGGTATATAGTGTATGGGGCTGTCTGTTGTTAGGCCTACTTCGGGAGTTGCCTTTCTGCCACGATTATTTATCCAGTTTAATAACATTCCTATTAGATTTTGATCCCCTTTTCTAAAATGAAATATTTGTGTGTGCTAGAGATGCAGTTTACATCCTTTGGATTTAATATTCGCTGATTTATGAGTGCTGACATGTAAAAAGCTTAATGCAATTGAAGAGATCCAAGCGCCATGCTAATAGAGGCTTTTTAAAAAAAATTATACAGGAAGGGGCAAGTTAGGACATGTCTTGACATGAAAGGATAGCGAAATGTATGGCTAAAAAAGCACTATGTATGCTGTTTTATATTTAGTTACAGAGGTCACAGATGTGCTACATTTCATATTTCTATAAAAGAATCCTATATTTTTGCAAAATTTCGTCATTTTTCTCGTTTTTTTATGAATTTTTAACTATTTCATGTTTTATTTCTACGTGTTAATGTGCAGGCAAAATTGGGCTTTTTTTTATTTATAAGTCAGGCAGAATTGCCTATTTTTGATTTATAAGTCAGGCAGAATTGCCTATTTTTAGAATTGAAGTCGAGCAAAATTGTCTATTTTTGAATAGGGCTTTAAGTCGGGCAAAATTGTCTACTTTTGAATTGGGCTGAAATTCGGGCAAAATTGCCTAATTTGTAATTAATGTCAGACAAAGTTGCCTGTTTTTAAATTAAACTCAGACAGAATTACCTGTTTTTGCTTTAATTCAAGCAAAATTGCCCATTTTGTAATTAGAAATCAGACAAAATTGCCTGTTCTTGAATAAAAGTTGGACAGAATTGCCTATTTTTACACTAGTCATGCTATTTTTTTGGGATTAGTCGTTCAGAATTGCTAATTTTTGTATAAAAGCCAGGCAGAATTGCATATTTTTTGTATAAGTCTAACAAAATTGCCTATTTTTGAATTAGTTATCCAGAATAGCCTAATTTTTAAATTTTACGTCGTTCAGAATTGCTAGTTTTTTGAATAAAAGTCAGGCACAATTACCTATTTTTGAATTAACTAAACTTTTTTTTAAAAATTTAATATTGCTCAGAATTGTTTATAGTTTTGAAAAAAGGTTGAGCAGAATTGTCTATTTTTGAATAAAGGTTGAGCAGAATTATCTATTTTTGAATAAAGGTTTAGCAGAATTGTCTATTTTTGAATAAAGGATGAGCAGAATTGTCTATTTTTGAATAAAGGATGAGCAGAATTGTCTATTTTTGAATAAAGGTTAACCAGAATTGTCTATTTTAGAATGAAGTCATGCAGGCAGAATTGCCAAATTTTTAATTTGTCAAAGTCAGGCAATAATAAATTGTTTACAGTAATATTTCTATTTCTGGGCCAAAAATTTCTGTTAGTACATGTATAGCATATGCTATTTTAAAAATATATATTTGAACTGAATTGTCAATATGGGACGTCCTCATTGCCTGATTTTACATTGGAATTGAGCCAGCTGCTTTCAAGGCTAGTCAAGACCTTCAGTTTGACCGGCGTGTAATTAACTGCTAATGAGTTTTCCGGTGTAATTAACACCTAATAAAAACCATCCCCTATGTTAAAATACAAGAACTCTTTAAATGGTGGAAAAGTTGCATTTTTTAATGAATATTTCGGATATGGTACAATATACAGCTTAATCAATGCAATACTATATATAATAATATAAATCGATTGGGCTTGGACCCGAATAGATCCAGTATGGACACTTTCATGCATGTGTACATGCATGGATGGATGGATGGATGGATGAAAATTTAAACAATTTCCATGGATCCATATGAATGAATTGAATTTTAAAGTTAGAGACAGACTATGGAACCTAAACCAGATTCAGAACTTCTAAAGTTTAACAAACATTAACTTAGTTTATTTTACACCGCCTGGCGATCGGGTTAGAAATTAGTTTGCACGTGTATTTCCTCAATTTGGCACACATGACCTTTGGTTTCATTCATTGTCGCTAGTTGGTGCAAAATGAACTAAGGTAAGCCTAGTCTGACCTTATTTTTAAAGAAGACAAAAGTTAGGAGTGATTGAGTTATCATTTATTTGATTTATTTGGTGAAAAGTTGTTGTTGGAACCGAGACCTGATCAACTATTATATTTGAGAAATTCATAAGTTTAACTTGAGTTAAAAGAAGGCAAGTCTTTTTATTGTAAAAAGGGATTTTCAATTGGAGAAAAATGTCTTCTTTTAGATAGAAGCACTAATTGAAACAATACTTATTGCCAGATCCATAATGAGAACCATTTCTTCTTTATAATCTCATTCCCGCTTAGTCAAAACCAGATTTGGAATGAGAACTTGTTTATCTTATATCTAATTCCAATAAAAAGAAGGCAATTTTTTTTATTGAAAAGCTGGTTTTTCAATGTTAAAGCTGTCTTCTTTTAACTAGAAGTATAGTCTTTTAACACCTGTCTACTTGTCTACTTTGAAGTGGAGGAAAGACTGCAGAAAATGCATGCTAACCATCTGCTTAACCACTCCCCTTTTTTCAAAAGTAAAGCGCCATCTGTGATGCATAGATATCAACTATACTGTTTAGCCAGTACTAAAATGGTGGGCTATTTTATCTGACATAAACGTATGGCGCCATCTATGATGAATACTAAATGTCCCATAGGCCTACCTAAATAACCAAAAATGGCTCAATTTTTGTTGTAAAATTGTGCATTATGGGAGCACTTTAAGGTGACCTTTTAGAAAAGGGAGCATTCAAGTATTTATTTTACAAAATTTTGAAAAAAAGAATATTTTAACCGTCCAAGTTGCATATTCACAAGTAGCGAATGAGCGAAAAGTTGCTTTTGAGATAATAGCATTTTTATGCATAAAAAGGTTTCATTTGGTAATAAAACTATGTTAAAAGGCTGAAATTTGGTGAACAGATAAAACTAAATAAATATTTTATAGGGAATGTGCTAATTTTTGTTAAATATAGTTAAAAGTTAGTAAATTAATTAAGTCATTTGAGAAATAAAAGGCTTAAAAATGCACATTCGTAACTTTGTCTTTGATTATGTTTACTGGAAAGCGACATAAAATGTAGTGTATGTGCACATCCACTAGTAGAATGTAGCAAGGACGAGCAATTCTTGAAAATTAAACTAACGAATGGTGCCATTCGCTACTTTTAACTTTTATGGATGATTGTTGGATATCCGCTACTCTTCACTTCTGTAACTTTAACAATTATTGGTTAAATTCATTTCTGTAACTTTAGGTTAATTAGGGCACTTCCAGGATTTGAAAAATTGACTCATTCGCTACTTTGAATTAAGCCATCAATATTGACCTCAGGGGCAATGTTATTCGTTGTCACATTGTTTTCAAATAGTTATCCATCAGTTTTTTTGTGAAAATTTGTAGTTTCTGGTGCAGTTGCTCATAATCGATAGGAATTATGCCATTATAGGTTTATCGGACTATTGCAAGTGCCCATTGGCCATCTTGCATGATTTCGTCCAAGGGTTTTAGATTTCTGGGGCCTGTAAGAGCCTGACAAACTGTGGCCAATCTGTCTCCAAAAATTCGAGCATGGCTGCCTCGTTTCCCGTATAAATTTTTTGGTCTTTTTTCTCTTTTTTTTTTTCCTGTTGTCGATTTGTCACGTAAAAGAAGAAGAATGCTAGTTGTCAGAAGGTTGAGAATCAAATTGAGAAATGGATTTTAAAGTGTGCGTTATATAAGCCTATCCGTATTGCTTTATAATAGCCGGGGCCCCCCAATAGCCCCCCCTTACCCCCATCGGCCTCTCCCGTATAAAGCCAATATAGTTTCTCCAGTGCAGGCCCATCAGTAGGCCTAATAATATAAGACTACTTTTTCAAAATGATCAACTAAGCTGCATGGTCAACCCAATTGCATTCTACTAAAATCCTGCTTTTTAAAGAAATTCCCTTTTTACAAGCAATGGATTTTGTACTTTCTTGACCTGCTCTTTTCATCATTTGTTACTCTTTTTCGAGAGATGTACACCTGTCTTAATAAAGCCTGATGGGAAATTGAATGGTTGGTTGGTTTGTTGGGCAATGGGCCCTTTGGACTGTAACATAGTTTATCTTGGTAGAATTTTATTGGAAATTTTAGTTTCTGAAGACCATATCTGTCATGGGACAGATATGAAAATTTGGACAAAAGTTGAATATTAAAAAAGTAATTTTGAGTGGGAAAATGGTAAACTTATGAAAATTTTGAATGATTTGTTGAATTTCTTTAAAAAACAGAGCAATTAAGATGAAGGATTGTGAGGACTTTGAATTTTCAAAAAATGGACATGACAAAATAAATCAAATTGGGAAGGGTTTGATAAGGTTCTCTAATAGCAGTGCATCTGATTTCAAAAATTGTGAGGAATCTGAATATTCAAAAATAACTATTTAAAAAAAAAACCAGGCATGTTGTGGCAATACTAAAGGGTTTGACATGGTGACTACTAACCTGGAAAACCTGGAAATCTCAGGGAATTTTATAGTCACCCTGGAAAACCTGGAAAACTCAGGGATTTTGGAATTGAAACCTGGAATTTTTCAATATCATCTTTTTATTTTGTATTTTTTTAACATTATCCTGAAAATCAGCACCATCCAAAATAAATGTTTTTGAACCTGGAAAAATGTGAAAATGACCCTGGAAAACCTGGAAATCTCAGGGAATTTTATATTCACCCTGGAAAACCTGTAAAACTCAGGGAATTTTATTTACAGAAATTTGTAGTCACCATGCATGGTTTGATAAAATTCTTTAATAGCAGTGCCACTGAGATGAAAAATTGTTTAGATTTGTGAAAAATGTGAAAAAAAACCAGACAAGTTGTGGCAATTTTAAACAGTTTGGCAAGATTCTCCAAAAGCTGAGCAATTGAGATTATAACTTGTAAAAAAGTTTGAATATTCAAAAAGGAACTTTGTGAAAAATGAGAAAATAAACCAATTTCTGCAGAAAATGCATTTCGTAATTAAAGGGAAAGTCCCACTTTGTAGCAAGTGATATTTAAAATTGTGTTCACACTTACTAGATATGAATGGCTGTAATAATAATAATTGCAGCTAAGTTTCCATATTGAAGAAATCACGACTTTTGCCAAATACATGTTAGGCGCCATTTTTCCATAGATTTCAGCAGACACTGAAAGTTGGTGGCTCCCTCTAGGACATGCGTGTCTACATGTTCCATGAGAGCTGATGCCTTTTAACCAGTAGAGGGCTCAAATCAAATGGCAATTCTAATAACTTTCCTAATTTGTCATGCTCTTCCTCCTACAACCACCTTCTTTCAAAGTGGGACTTTCCCTTTAAGGTGACGAGCTTCTGCTGAGTTTTAAAAAACATTTTGCAGAAATGTGATTTAAGTGCATGGATGGCATAAGAAAGTAATTACACCTTTCCACCACCCCATATTATCATCCCTGTCTATGAAAAACTTTCTGCAGACATTTTTTCAGAACTTATTTCAGGCATTTCTGCAGAGAAATTTTACATTAATATGTTCTGCATAATATCCAGAGTTGGTTTTCTGTAGATGTTCTACATATCGTTTTTAGTATGCATATGTATTCTATTCTTCGAAGAAAAAGGTCTGTAGCATGACCTATTGCACCCTCTGGTGTGAATTATTTTTAAATCTGACCCCGGGGGGGGGGGGGGGTGGAGTAAGGACTATGGCCCCAGATTTTTTTAATGTTTTGAATTTCTGCTGATAAGCTTGTACCACGGCATATTGCGCCACCTGGAGGGAGTTACTCGTCATGCGAATTTGTTCTTAAAGCTTTCACTAGGGGGCACGATCTATAGGACAAGCTACTGCCCTATATATTGTATAGGTTTCAGATCAGATTCAATGGGCATCTTAATTTTCTTTATAGGACCTATTATTTTTATAAAGAAGTGATTTAAAAACTGGTATTTATTTCTCACAAAAATTGCAGGTTTTTTACTGTATTGTATAGGCTAGATTGCAAAATCCCAGACATACATATACACAGTATACAGCAGTTATGTATTATAGGAATAGCTGAACTTCTAGTAAGGCGATTTGAACAGTTTTCTTCTTGTTTGGGTCTTTAGACCTTTAAGACCAGACTGATGGCTTATTCTTTGGAAAAAAATCTTGAGAGAAAAAAGAAATCTCACTCGAATTAACTGTAGATACAATTTTTTTTATATACTAAATCGTTGCTTGTTCCTACCACCTAACAATCTTGTCGACTTTTGACCACATAAAAGATTGGACAAAATTTTCTTCATGATGTAGGCTTTGCTAAGGTTTCTGTGACCTACCTTTTGACATTAGAAAATTTGTCATCCGTTGATACTTTTTTTTTTCTACAAGCATAGAATTTGATGAGTTTTAACACTTGAGGTTGAGCAACTAAATCGATGAAATTGATACGTTTGGAGGGAGGGGTATATATTTGTGGGGGTACTTTGGAGGACTTCATTCTTTCAATGGCCATGCTGTAAAAACAAAATGGATTTAAAGTTAAACGTAATGGGTCCATATATAGGACTCGCGAGGGCCCAGCCTATCCAATTACCAAATCAGTAAATTCCCATCTGTAATAATTTTTTTGAATCTTTTATATCGGTTTTATAGCCAGGAGATTATATTGGCAATGGTTTAAAATTGCATCTTTTAGCTTGTCATAACATTAATTATTTTATTTTATTTTATTTTTCGTGTGGGTTTTATATATTGGCAATAGTGCAAGGACCTTTTCACTTTGAGAAATTGGAGTTTAGTTTCCATTTAAGCTTGCTGGACATTATTTATGTATAAGGAAATCGGAGGGAAAATGGTGTTTTGGGAATTTTTTGGGATATTTGGGGATGGGACCCGGGTGCTTTGAAATGAGAAAGTTGTGGGGAATTTTTGAAAAGAGCTGGGATTTTTGGGGAAATGTTTTAAAGTACGTAGGCCTAATTCAGATCGAGGAATGTTACACAGACAAATTAGATGACTTTATGGTGGTAATTTTTGAAAATTTTGAAAGTGTGAGGAAATTTTGGAGGAAATCCTGTAAATTCCATGGAGGTGTTTTTCGTTAGATTTTGAAATGTCGAAAAGTATGAAATTTTAAAAATTTGAATACTTTTTTTAATTTGTATAGGCCTACCTGTGAGGCTAGGTTATCTTGGTTAAAAGCATTCTTTAGTGGTGAAAAGTTGAAAATTTTAGGGATTTAATAGTGCTTGAGTTATGCTAAATAAACAAATAAATTTAAATTGAGTTAATGATATAATTTAGGTCCTAATAGCTGAGTAAAATAGTACTGAAAATGTGTGAAAGTCTATAAAAATTCTTTCCAAAATTTAGATAATATTACAGATATTTTAGATAAATTTACAGATATTTAGATAATATTACAGATATTTAGATAAATTTACAAATATTCAGATGCATTTACAAATATTTGGATACATTTACAAATATTTAGATAAATTTAGATGCATTTACAAATATTTGGATGCATATACAAATATATAGATACATTTACAAATATTTGTATAAATTTACAAC
>JAQIXP010001439.1:0-18452 GCA_034700285.1 Proteroiulus fuscus | reverse complement strand
GCAAAATAAGTTTGTGCATGCCCTGTGCCACCCCTTGCACAGGCATGCACAAACTTATTTTGCCTCGACTATATTACAAGTGTGTGCAACTGTGTCGTGGTCCTCTTGCATTGTATAGTACCGAAATGTGAGCCTTGGATTTCAAATGTTTTAGACCTGTGTCAAGTGCAAGCATTTCTTTGTCTTGAGTTCATTGAAAAAAGTTAATTTATTGGGCAGAATATTTGAATATGAACATGGATATGAAGGAATAGCTATCGAGTAAATAGTGTACTATACGCTGCAGGATCAAAGGTACCCTGTATATCGTGTGCCAAAATCTATAGGGTAGGTACCCATACGTCAAAAGTGTAAAAGTAAAACCTTACAGCTTGCCAACACCAGTACTGCAATGCACATTCAAACCTAGCAAAGATTTGGGCAAATACAACATATGTTTAGAAGAAAATTCGAAACTGTGTTTTAGTTTCTTAAATTATTAAAGGATGAACATTTCAAAAGACGACATATCGACAATGATCGATCACTCCTAATTTTGTCGCTTTCGATTTCGGTCTAGTTCGCGATTTTGGAGGCATTGCGAAATTATAAATGAAACATACCTTCTTGATCCCATTCTCCACTTGTTCTTCGTACACTTACATAAGTAAATTGAATAATATCAACTGGACTTAAAAACTAAAATAAAGGAGAAATTCATTCCGATTACGAACCACCGACAACCTCCTTCTAAAGTTTACTTCGTAATGGCGACTGTACACGTTTCCGGTCCACGGAAAAATTAGGGCTGTCCATAAATCACGGTGGCATAAAAAAATTGTGCCATCATCCCCCATGTCACAATTTGGAAACAATAATTATTATTCATTGGCTCTCATTTAATTTTTTGCATAGTAATTTTCTTCCCATTAGAATCTTTGAAGTTTCCCTTTTCAGAAAATTCGTTCAATTCCCAAGGTCGGCTGCCTGAAACATGGCACTGGCCATGGTCGAGACGTCCCTCCTTTGAAATTTCGGCCCAAGAAGTTTTGGAATTGTTGTCTTTTTCAAGGAAATTCCACATACAGTTTTCCAATTATACTATTTCAATTATTTGTTAAAGCAACTTTTAAATAACTTGGTCCACACACTAAAGGATAAATCTATTTCACTTGTCGATTGAATTTCATGGTTTTTATTTAAATAACATTTAAACGTGGATTTCCAGATTTTTCCTCAAAAAAGCAAATTATCAAATGTGTGAATTGTGCACTACATAATCTCAATTTCCTACTATGAGTCTGCAAATTCGATTCTAACCTAGGTTACAATTGTCAAAGTGGTATTAAATTAAGTTTTTAAAAACAAGTAAATACTCATGCAACAAGGAAAAACCTCCACTAAATTTTTTTAAATATAATTTACTAGTTAGAATAAAAGTTGGTATATTATAATAATGCTTCGTTTTGATTTGAGTGGGCATTACACGTACAATGACATCTCAAAGCTGAAGAAAAATTTTCTAGTCTTCCACTAAACGAGGGATTAAATCGCATTTCAATCCATAAATAAGGTACTATTACAAAAGTCTTAAATGTCATTTATCCCCTACAATTGGGGACACCCATTGGCACTGGCTGCGCTCACATATCCGAGCACATCACCACTGAAATATTCCGCAATTCGCTTGAAATCAAAATAGTAAAAGTTGTTAGTTTATACAGGAAAAATGAAAATTAAATTAGAAACCACAACATTATTCCAAAAAAACCACAAGATCCAATAATTAAAATATGGCCATTTTCCAAAACACCAGCCATTTTTTTTTTTTTCATTTTTTTCTAGTTTTTTCATCGAAAATTCGAAAGCATCAATATTTCAGATTGATGCTTCAGGCAAACAACCTCATATACTACAATAATTTCAACAATATTTGGATCCCGGAACTGTCATCTGGTTAACAGATGACAGGTACGACATACATAAATTGTTGATTCGTACTATGCGTGAGACATGAGGGGCAGTGCCTACTAATACTTGCAATCTTGGACGAATTTATTTCCAAAAAAAAAAAATTGGGGGAGAAAACCTGCGCTTAAATAGTAAATGAATGCACATATTCCCACAAGAAAACTTTTCGGCAAACAATAAACAAAATAAAAATACAAGTAGTAGAAAACAGCTTATCCCCAAAAAATTCTCCAGGTCTTTTAAGAGTTAGTAAGCACAGCAATTGCATTATTACAATTATAAATAATGACCACTTTGCTCAAACTTTTCAAGAATTTTCAAGTAGCCTTTTCTCCATCCTCCATTTTAATTTATACCCACTTATACTCGGTCCCACCTTAAGAAAGGGCAGTGAATAAATGTGAGAGAATAAGCCTTCACGATGCCCTTTACTGGTTTTTCTTAAGTTGAGATCGAGCATAAAGACAACGTTTTTAAGTTCAGAATAGCAGTAGGGTAATCGATCAACAGAAAACCTCGCAGTAACACCTTTTCTCATTCCCCAGGCAATTAATAAATCACAAAAAATGTGTTAATTGCCAAGTATTTATAGGGATATCTTTAACAGATACATGGACTGAGCTAAAACCTGCATAACTAGAGCAAAACCAAGGAAATGACAGGCGCAATTCAATGCCATCTATTGAGAACATTTTCAAACAAGCCAACTAACGACGTTAACGTCATTGAAACCGTGCTTTCAAAAAAAATCACCTGACAGCCATCAGATAGCCAACAGAAACCGAGTTGTCTTTCAAAAAGACAACCAGAAACCATCAAGAAAAAAAAACCTGATGGACCCCTGATTGTTTCATGGAAGAGCGTCTGCTACGTATTAACTTAAAGCAGACAAATTTTGGTCACATGACTTCAAATGCTTGTTTGCTTTCAAAAAAAGATGATCTTGACGGATTTTTGCGAAAATAACACTTTAAATTTTAAACAGTTAGCGATTTTGAAAGCACTGAAAAAGGCGCATAACACGACGGAACGGACGTGTCCTTTTGAGTGACATTCTGCCCGGCACCTGATGTCTAATTCACCATATCAACACCAGAGGGATACAATTTCACCCTTCATTTGTGCGGTATTACTGTAGGGAAACTGCTATGTCGCGTTAACAACGTTGTTACCAATTAATAAATAGAAAAATGTCAATGGGCAAGCTAAAAATAGACATAAATAATCCATACTAGACATTTACGTGCGGGCTCACCTTCGACCCCGAAAATAGTTAAATGTGCTACAGCGCCTACAAACTGCATTTGACTTTCGTTAGAAAACAGCCTGCGATGCGTAATTAGAAAACTAAAAGTAAAAATTATCGAAAACTCCATACTAATGAAAAACGAGGTTACGTGACTAAATAATTGTAGGAAAAAGAATGCAGCTCATTCATTAGCATCAAACCTTTTCTTTTAAGGGGAGGGAAATAATAGTGAGCCTGATAAAGAAACCTAGAATAGGAATGAATCTAAAATACGGGCATTAAAGCACTCAGAAATGGAGCTCGGAAAAGACGGAAAGAAAAATTCGATGGATCATGAGCATTCCTTCGCCTTCCTTACGCACGAGGAAAGGGGAAAAAATATACGCCAGAGGAAATGGCCAACAATGCATCTACCAATAAGCTTGTTTTCCCTACAAACACATTGGCGGTGGAATTAAATGTTTGTGTTAACGAGTAGATTATTTCAGACTCCACGTGTGTCATTACAACAGACAGCACCTCCTCTTCTTGGCCGGCTCCGGCGGTTCCAAGGCAGCTAAGATTGCTTCGTCAAAAACATTTTTCAATCCTTTCTACAATAAGTCATGCAACGTAAACCATTAATTACAAACTCTCGATCTCATTTTAGCTCAACTTCAGCTCAAGCGATCAAAATGAACGCTATTAATAAGCCGCTCCAATATTTTTTTGAACTTTTTAGCATGCTAGAGGTCGGGGTTCACAAACTGTTAAAATTCGAGTACGAGGACCAACCTGTGTCAAAGCCGAACACTCGACGTACTTGACGGCACGTAATTCCTTGGCCAATTTCTCTCCCTGTTCGAATGAGATTGGTTTCTGCTTGTTTTTCGCCAGCTTGTCCACCGTCCCGGCATCATCTCTTAGATCTATTTGTGTACCAACGAGTAGAAACGGTGTCTTCTGGCAGTGGTGCGTGATTTCAGGAACCCACTAAGAGACGAGATTGGCAAAAAATGAGCATTTATCAATACAAAAAGCAAGATAAGTAAAAAAAAAAAAAAAGTAGTCTCCATCACTAACCTTTTCTTTGACGTTTTCGAAAGACGAAGGAGAGACAACTGAGAAACACACTAGAAAGACGTCTGTTTGGGGATAACTAAGAGGCCTTAACCTGTCGTAATCTTCTTGACCAGCGGTGTCAAAAAGACCCAGTGTATAAGGCTCGCCTCCAATCATAACGGTGACGGCGTAATTGTCGAACACCTAACAAACAGACAATAAATAAGGTAAACAGACAGTTTACTTTGGCAAGATGGCATGAGATGGTGCTACTGTCGTACGTACGGTGGGAACATATTCGGACGGAAATTTATTTGTCGTGTATGATATAAGCAGGCAGGTTTTCCCCACGGCACCATCGCCAACGACCACACATTTGATGGTCTGCATTTTCTTGGTGCTTTAAAAGCCTTTGCAGAAATGTTCTAAAAAAATATAAAAATAGAAATAGTGAGTTGATTTTATTATTTTTCCGATAGGTCAACACTTATTTAAATGTATTTCTAGTGATTTTTTTTCTCCACTTTTCGCTCTTAATTGCCAAGAATTCAATTTAAAAAGGTTGTTTACATTTTACGAATGTCATAACATTACATCCTATTCAAATACGATTAAATGTTCAAGAAAAGCAGCTGGATTGTCATTATATCAAAGGCATTTCCTTGACGGCTATAAAAGGCATCTCACTCAAATCACCTGTGACCTCTCAATTATATTTGGCAATTACATTGAGTTGTAATGGGCGCTTTTAACCAGCTATACAACTGTTGGTTTTGGCAGTTTTCCAACAGTTTCCAGGTGAATGCTGTTATAATTCCATTAAAAACTCAGCTGCTATGGTGTTCAGCTTTTATAAGCGCTGGTGCAGTGTAGTGACCATTTATAATAAAAGCATGCTGCTTCGGCAACCAAACCGCACTGGCTTGCCAATCAGGTACATATATATATAGGCCTACAATAATTCAAAGGCCATAACAAGCATTTAGAAATTAAAATTTGCACAATATTTTACGTTTGTATCAGTATTTTTGTATTGTTGGGTTTGTTACAGCAGGAATGCTACACTATTTTTTTTTAATTTTCTTCCTTGAGTTTTGGGTAATTTTTCATCTGCCCTGAGTTTTCCAGGTTGTGTGACAATCCTGTCCAAGGCAAGAAAATGGTCAATAATCAAGCCTTAAAAGCCAGAATAGTAACTAAATCTTTTATCCAAAGATTCAGCATATAGAACAATCACTAACCTTCCTAAGTATAATACATTACAATTTTCAGTACAATGTTAAACCTTTTGGCTTCTAGGAATCCCCAGAAAGAAGGATACGGTACATACTTGATACTCGGTACCCCACCTTCACAGCTTGTAGCCAAGAAGGTGGGGGATTTGGATTGCATATTTTAGGGACTTAGTAGGCCTATCAACAGTAAAACCTTCGACGAAGGTTACAAACAAATTAAGGGCTACCGGTCATCATAACTACACTATTAATCGGTTATAAATCTTCCAAATCTTTCAATATTATGACGTAACTAGCTAGCTAGACATTGATTTATAAAGGACGAAGTACAGGACAGGGCGAAAGTGAAAGCATCTCCACATTTCGTAGGCCTACAATGAATGTTTGTTGAATGAAATCCGCCATTTTTAATACCAAAATCCCCGAATTTATGTTATCGGATAAATGAAACGCATGAGAAATCGTGAGGATGTTGCATTTGAAATACAATAGACAACACTTACAGATAATTATTAAAGAAATTATAAATTACTTACGAAATTGTCCAACGAGTAATTTCAATTCACCTTTCTGCAGGGCGTTGACAGAAAAACGAAAGCCGCAAAACAACAAGCACATCCGGGAACAATTTGCGCATGCGAACTGTCACGTGACCGATTAAACAGTTAATTCATAAAAAATCGGCTAAACTCGATTAACCTTTTAGGGGTCGTCCACAAATTACGGTTACAAACAGTCCTGCTTTAGGACCCACCACACATTTAGCAAAATAAAGTAAAACATATCATCACTCTAGTATGCAAAGTTCCATTTTCTGCACACCAGTAGCATATATACTATATTTTTTTTCAAAAAAACTTATACGGGAACTGAATTACAAATTTGCCAAGTTTTTTAAGCAATTACGCTTTTAACGTTTATAATTTCTCTCTACATAAGTAAATATTCTTCTAAGAAAGTTCCAATAAAGAGATTATAGCCACCCAATTTATAAAGATACACTGATCCATATTTTAAAACGAAACAGTAGTCTTTTAAAGAGTTTTATTTGACAGAAATGCAGGCACAAGTTAATCTTAAATACCACAAGTTGGTTTAGTCCTTTCCGACTTCATCTTCATCCTCGTCCTCGTCTTCCGACGTGCTCGTAACATCGGTGAGGTCTGTGCATTCATTGTTTTCTTCGTCCTCATCTTTAATGGCTTTTTTGGAGAACAAATCCACGTCTGAATCGCTCTCCGTTTCATCCGCAAACAGATCCGTAAAGTCCTCCTTGTCTTTAGACTTGTGCTTTTCCATGAGTTCCCTTCGTTTCACTTCAGGCAAATTATCCACACTCTCAAGCTAGATAAACATTGAATTATAAAAAAATTACCATTTGAAAAATGGGCTAAACAGATAAAACCTTAGGTGGAAATGTATATAAAGCTCACCTGTCCTTTCTTTGTTATTCCATGCAGTAATTCTCTGTCTCGCAACTTTCTGTAGGACAGATAATACTTTCCGATGGGAGTCCCTTGCAATTTCAATTGCGTTTCCAAAGCAGTCTACGGATTACAAACAAATGCACAATTTTATTTAATTTCAACACAAAAGTTAATAGATTTATCTAGAAGATTCAATGCCAAAATGTATCAAATTAGGAGTGAAATTAAAGATGTACTTACAATGGCATTGCAATCATTCAAATTCAGAGTAATTCCTTTTCTCTTATTATTAATAAATTTAGAATTTTCCTCCACCTTCTCTAAAATCTGTCGAATTTGCTTGCAATAATTTGAAACCTTGCACTTCTTTAGAAATGATTTCAACTAAAAATAAAATAAATGTACTTATTTTAAAACAATGTAAATAATTTAGCATTTTTATATAAAATGGGGCTTACACTAGAGCTACTTTCAATAATAAAAGACCAGCCAATCCACGTAATCCAAATATCAACATTTGTAACCCCTCCCTTCACGATATTAATAATAAAAACCGTAATACTTGTATTCACACACCTTTATGATTTTTTTTAAAGTATTTAACCATGTTAAATTTAAAATTGTTAACAGTAGTTTCTAATCGCATCATTAGTGGCTTGATCAATTTAATGTATGCATTTAAATATAGGCACTGTAAAAAAAAAAAAACCAAAAAAAAAAATACCTTAATAATGGTTGGCAATGCAAGCTCTGGAAATCCGATTTTATGGGATTCAATGTTGAAATAATCTAGCAGTAGTTCATAGAGATGATCGAGAAGTCCATCCTATAGAATTAAAGGAAAAAAAACAACATTCTTACGCATACTCAACCACAAAACCTGGTAGCATTAATATAGATAAAAAAAAATGAGTTATTACTTTGAAACCTTGTTCGGCAAGTTGTACTTTTGACAGCTTTAACATGCACAAAAAGTCTAAAGGTTTCCAGCTTTGCCGGCTATGCTTTTTGTTGAAATCGGTTAGTTCTAAAACCTAGATATTAACAAAATATTAAGAATGAATTTCGAGAAAATAATTTGTCAGCATAAGTTCTATAAAATACTATAAGAGCACCTCGGTGAGTAAAGGTAAAACTGGAATAAATGTTTTAGTTTCTTGAGACAGAAGGGTTAATGCTCGTATACAATGAAATCTTAAAGGATAATATTTTGCCGTCGAAACCAAACTGCAAATAAAAAAAAAGTAATTAGTTAACTCAATTTTTGAAACTCTCAAGTCATTGGGAATCATTTTCCAAAAATGTTACCATATCGTCCCAATTACTGTCTGAACGAGGGGATAAATTAGCGGTCGCATAATGTCACTTTGGTTCATCGAGGACAAAAGTTGTGCGAAAAAATTAAGGCAATGGATATATTGCCAATTGTAAACTGCTTTGATAGAATCCTAAAAATGTAAAATTTTATACAAATTAGCAAAAAAACAATTATGAACATAATCACAAACTTTATTTTTAAAAAAAAATTATTACCAGACTTTTTCAGGTTTTACTAAAAAGCCCTGTTCTTGCACTTACCTTCTTTTTAACCGTAATGGCGTTTCTTAGATGTATTGCCAATTGCCTGATGTACACGAAAGCATATTGATAAGCTTGGTTTTCGTCCAATGCAAAAATTTCCACTAAAGATCGTTTCATAAAGTTTATGGTGGGCCACGTCGAGGGCGAGGTGAATTTACAATGTTTTACAAATGACATGTACATAGACTAGAAATAATTAAAATCCACAACAAATCAAAAAATATATTGCATTATAAATACATATTTAAACCAACAAATAAGAGCACTACCGTATTATTTTATGTCCCCGATTTTTGTTCGACTTACCTTTAAAACAAATTCATACAACTGATCGGCCATTATCCTCGTAATTTTCACTATTGCCATAAATGCTAAAACCCGGACAGTTTCTTCTCCGGTGGCCCAAAACTGCACAAGTTTCTGCAAGTTAATAATAATTAAAATTTTATGCAAAACTTTTTTTAAGGTTTCTTTACAACTTCACTCATATTTTCATTAAAATAGGATGAATGTAGGTTACCTTAAGAAACCCCTTGGCAAATTTATTTGTGGCTGTAATGTAAGGGACCATCTGGTAGGCGTGCTTCAAAAGAACGGTAACGATGGCAGGTTCGGCAACAACCAATAGAACCTGAAACAACAATGACTCCTATTGAACCTGTCTTTCCTATAAAGGACCAGTAGTACCACAGTCTTCTCCTTTCCGATTGAGTATTTATCTCAAAATTCTACTTATAAACTCAACATTTTAATTTATTCAAAAATTTGTCAATTTCTTATGAAATTTCAACTTTTTTAAAACTTAAAATGGAGAAGCTGAACCCAACCCTCCATAGTGTCATAAATTAAACTATTTAAAAACTTTGAATTTCAAGTAAATAAGTCAAAATTGAAACATCTACGCCACAGCAGCTTCATTGTATTTTTTTAAAATGTAAAAATGTTCTCCTCACCAACCTTCAACAAATCGGCTAAATAATTCTTTACAAAAACTTGGACTTTTGGCCATCGCTTACAAGCCGAGACTGAAACGATTTGGTCAGGCTTCCTCGCAGGAAGTTTCAGGATACGATCGAGTGCCGAAGGTAGATTGACGATACACATGCGCATCACAGCGTTAAAGACTTTTTTAAAAAATTTAAACAAAAATTTAAGAAATTATTCTTAATTTGTTCCACAAATGAGAATATAACGCTTACTAGCACTGCTTCCAACTTTATACATGCTCGATGTTTTCATGCTAGAACCCTGTGCCTGCTCGACAGCAGCACGGAATGCTTGAATAACGTCTAACAACGTTTCAGTGGTGGGCTCTTCAACCTAGTACAAAATAATTGATACAAATTTCTCAGTTTTAAACCCAAAAACAGTAACACTCTAAATTTAGCAATACAATTAGAACCTAGTAAAACTTACCTTTAATAAATGAGTCCATTTGTTGATCATTTTCATAGTGACAGTTATTTTTGCCCCCTTCTTCGTCCTCTCTTCCTCGCCATCAACATCATCAACTTCATCCTCACTATCATCACTTGCAACCTTAGTAAGCAAAATGTTAACGATTAAAGTCGCAAACTCCTTGTGAAGTTTTTGTTCAATGTTGGGACTTAATGCACGCACACATTCCAACAAATCAAATGCAATTAGTAAGTGTATTGAGAATAATTTTGAAACAAGAACTTGGGGAGGAGCTAGTGTGTACCTTTAACATTAACAAGTGCTGCTAATTTTAATTATTGAAAAGGAGAGACATGTATGGGCTTACCTCAAGTTTAGAAGGAGGCTGGTGCAACTTATCTTTGTCCTCGTCCTCGTCACTAGAATCGGAGACGTCAAAATCTAGCAAGTCTCGGTCGTTTTCCTCCAAGTACTTGTAAAACTCGGGATCTGTGTCCTTCATCTTATCCAATACCTGCTTATGTTTTGAACTTTCACTATCAACTTGTTTTGATCTGAATTTGGAAGAGATGAACAGCCCAACATCAATTTCACAAAGTCAAGCAAATAGGCCTACATCTTTCAAAGGCATAGGTGAAGCCATAAAAGTAATCCATTGGGGTATCAAGGTCAATGTGCATGGGGATGTGGGGGAAGGGGAGACATGACCGTAATACAGGATCCACCTGTTTATAGAAGAAACAACTCAAATCTCTCATACTCTATCCTTTGCTCTGGCGACGTCCTGGAAAGTTTTTTCTTATTTTTAGTTTTGTTTCTGGATTTGTTCTTTTGAGTTGTTAACATTTCACTCTCAGATTCGTCATCAGATTCAGAGCCACCAGAATCTTCTCCTTCGGAGTTACCGCTGGCTTGGTCATCTGACGACTCATAATTGCCTTCCAAGAAATCGTCCACAGACACAGCTTCCAATTTTTTAATTTTCCTAATTGAAAGAATACCAAATGACTTCACAACACTACAATTAGCTGAAAACAAACCCACAAGTACCTCTAGATTACTTCACAAGTGAATTCTATGACGTTACCGTACATAAATCACTTAATATACAGTATACTATTAAAGCAGGTACTTGATTACATGGTTACAATGCTTACATGATTACCTACAAATCTTTGATTAGGGGGTTTAACAGAGTAATAGTATTATATTTATCATGATTTCCATCCTTGGATTGCATGTACCCATATGCATTTACCACAAAAAAATATTGTACGGTATACTTACGATCTACTGGCCATGACGTACGCGAGGTGTTTACTTCAATAATGAAATTACAATAACATATTACAAGAAAACGAGTTGTATCAATGATTTAAAATGTTTTAATAAGAAACCCGATCAAATCCAGAACTCACCACGAGGATTTACAAATTAAAAAAGAACAAGTAGTGACGCACCAGCTAGAATCTTTAATGACTAGGTACTGATGGCGGGACATTCAAAAAGCATTTCTTTTTTTTACACTCTTGAATAGATCACAAATCTAGATTATAACCGGATTTTAAAACATATTCACATAAACTTAAATGTTTGAATTTTCTGGTGAACCCACTTAACTTAAGTTGAATCTAAATTTGTGCAATGCATGTAGGGTAATTTAACGTACCGGTATCATGAGAAAAATTTAAAAAAATGTCCATCTGTAACTTCATGCTTTCAAAAATTCTTCAGAGGGCCAACAAAGGTTCAAATTTGTTGCAAAATTTAATCCTGACTCACCTCCTGAATGCCAATAATTCCCCTGAAAAAAACCACTGTGACATGAACCCGTAGACCAATTTATATTTGCATTATTATTTGCATTTGATTGCATTTGTAAATATTGCTTAGTTTGAAATATCCTTTTTTTTGCTAGTAAATAGATATTGCATAAGTTTTAGTTGACTGGAATAGTATAGGTCACCTCCATATATACTCTCCGCTCTCCGCTCACAAAACCGATATTGCGAATTAAGAAAAAAAAAAAATGGCACCAAAAGCTTAGCGTAAAATGAAATCATTTATATTCTATAAAACTTTCATATTATGGCGTGACGATCAATGACTAAGAAACATGATAAAACTACAAACGAATAGGAATTAACAGAGACAATAATTTATACATTGCAAAATGAAATTTGTGAATTGTGCATAACCGTACTGAAAATCACTGACCAAAATATAAAAACGTAGGCAATAACTTTAAAAATAAAAATAATGAGATAAAAAAATCTCAAGTTAACATAGAAATACCTGTATTTTATGAAAACTTTTAACATGATGGCAATAGACCATAGTTCATTCACCAGAATGAACACTTTAGTGTAGGATTCATATATGCACTTTCTTTACATTGAAAAGCTTCGGCAAAATCCTCAGAGTTAGATAAAGTGCCAATAATTCTGTTTAAAATAAAAAAAAATTAAAGTCAATACTTTTATTACATGTAGGCCCCTACATTTATAATCGAAACCGGGACACTGATTTAGTCACTCATTCCTAATATTAAAAAAAAGAATAATCAAAATCTAACAATACTAAACCATACTATCTTTACAGCAAAACGTTAAAAACGAATAATTATAATAATAAAAAAAAAAATCTTGTAACAATTTTAAACTTATACACTGAAGGTAAAATGCTTTAGTGTTAATTAAGTTAGCATAAATTTACACTACAAGTGAGATCATAATCATTTGAAAATTTTAGCTTTTACCTGTATGCACCCGGACTATGATCGCCGTATTTCATTTCATTGTACAAACCCAAGGAAGTATACGTTCCGCACCAAACCTAAATATGAGAATTTAATGCATTTTTGTCACTTTTGACTTTTACCAGGTAATACCATTCAATAAAATGTGCAATTTCCAATAGTTTAACATCTTTTGTAAAATCATCTTTTTTTTAATAAAATAATGCACAACAAAATTCACCTCGAATGGGTATGACCTACCTGAGCAAAACTTATGAAAAACAACTGCTGCGGTGTAAACTGCGTCAGACCGGGTAATCGAGGATCTTTACCATTTCTTTCAACCCACGCTTTATAAGCCTAGAATTTGATAAAGTAAAATAAATAAGTAAATAAATAACGAGTGAATTTAAGGTTCTTCAATACTGACATTAATGGCAATTTTTATTCCTCCATTATCGGCAATATTTTCATCGAGAGTGTCATTACCATTCACCTGCAATCAATTTGTAATTAAAGAGTTTGACACAAAATTAACAATAAATTAAAAATAGAAAAAAATAATATCGTGTAAATTATAACTTACACAAGCTTTTTCAGTGAGATTCAATTTAGCTTGAACGTCGTCCGAGCAATAATTTGAGTACTGTTTCCTCATGCAATTTGCTTTAGAATAATATGCATCCAAGGACGAATTCGTCCACCACTCGACCAAATTGCCATCTTTATCGTTCTGGCGTCCTATTAAATATTTCCACAATTAATTCAATTAAACACTGACATATACTTGCAACTTTTGCATAAAATATACCGTAAATAGCATAATTTAAATAAAAATAATTACCGTTTTCATCGAATGCATGTGTTAATTCGTGTCCAATGACTGCACCAACAGCTCCGTAATTCATGGCCCTGAATTTCACAAATAAATAGCATTACAGAAATCCACAAAAAATTTTTCCTCAAAAATTCAAATTGAGCAAAAGCTGAACTAACTTTATGTTGCTAGCACCAAAAAAAGGAGGCTGCAAAATTCCAGCTGGAAATTCTTCAAGAAATAAAAGACAATTTTAAATTATGTTTTAAAAACGTAATTAAAATGCAGCAATTAATAAACAGAAACACAAATAATAGAAAGAATGAAATAAAGAGTATGGTTTTAATTTTGCATAAATAAGTATTGAAAAATTTACCAATGGAATTAGCTGAAGGATTATAAAATGCATTAACCGTGCTTGGAGACGTTGACCAGCTTCATTAAAAAAAAAAGTAAATAAATTAAATATATCACTTCTTTAACATTTATCTTCACCGAGTACATGTTCTATTTCAATCATATGACTGAGTAAAAATAAAATAGTTCACCTATTTCGTTGAAACGGCTCGACGAGGGTCTCGAAAGTCACATTCGTTAAATGCATCAATATATTTCTAATATTTTCTATGTGAATCGGAGAAGGGTCAAACTGAAAATAAAAATGATAATGAAAATATAACCTTCACGGCATTTATCAAACGTATAGGAAAAAATATTGCTCACATTTTCGTAATAATCATTTAAAACTGTCTCATTTAGAATCCACTCGGGATAAGCCACAAATTCGAGAAGAGCCTCTGCCTTTATTTCATAAAACAAAATAAAATAAAAATTAAGCTACCTGTATAAGTATTTTACCACTAAATTTACGTGTTTTGTACATTGGTTTCTGACCTTTTCCTGGGCTTTCGTTAAAGTTTCCTCGTCCATCCATATATTTTCCTTCAAGACATTACCGAGAGAAACTCTCAAATCCTTAATCATGTCTTTGGCCTGAAAAAAAAAATTGAAAATAAAATAATGGTAGAAAAACAATACAGTATGGTAGATGCATTAATCTCATTACTTGTGATTTGGTGCCATTTTCAACATAATTCTTGACGAAAAGATGTCCCATTACATGAGGAAAATAATCGTTCAACATTTTCACACAGAACTGCCACCTGCAAAATTTGAAGTAATCAAGATTTGGATACACAAAATGTCTGTCCGAAAATGGGACTCGGTGCACGTGCGTACTCCAGCAAACCAAATGTAATTGGCACTTGCAGCGAGTTCCATTTTGAAAAATAAAAATATTATCTGCATAGTGCATCCTTAATGAATTTGTTTGCATCGATAATTGCTACGTACCTTGGTTCCTGAACATTAATGCCCGTAATGATTTTACTAAAGTTGAAAATCCTGTCCCTCGTCACATTATTTACGTGCCACGAATATTTCAAAAAATAATTCCACATTAAATAATTGGCGATAGTTCTGCAAATATAAAAAAATGATAGTAAACGACATGACTGAGTAATTAGTGGGACATCCTTATGACATCACATGACCAAGAGGTAGAGGGGTCGGTGTCCACCAAGTAGGCCTATTATGAGTAATGGTAAAGTTTCTAGATTTTTACAACTTACTTTCATAAAATTTATCGTATGAAACTCCAAATTAAATCATTTTTGCCATTATTTTTTTTAGGAAATGGAGGGGTCAAAATCTAGCGAAAGGTGGGTGACGGGATATCTGTCAAAATGATGTGACGTCATACAGGTTCAATATTTCAAAGAATCCACAGCTGAACATTTGTTACCTATTATTTGCATTTTGAATGAAAGTAAAAAATTTATCAAACGGCTTGGGATCTCGAACGATCACCGGTTCGTCCTCGGTAATATTTGCGAAATCTTGAAACACGGCATTAAAATATTTTAACCAATCGAATTGCTGCCAAACGAAAGAATACACGCAGCAATTTCAATATCGCTCAGTCAAGGAAAAAAATTAAAACTACCTAAAGAGGATTAGCAATTAAATTACTTGATTAGTGGCATTGTTTAATTCAGCAATGGTGAATTTATTATAGTAATCCTCCTTTGAATCGCTTTCAACCAAAGAATTAGCAATCTAATAAAATTTAAAATAGGTTAGATCCAAAATTTACAATAACTCCAAAAATCTGAGACAAAATAACGATAATGCATAAATAAGTTGCTTACGCTTGCGATGACAGTTTCAAAGGCTACGAGGGCGTCAATTTCCTCGTCGCTAACCTGCGTGCCGTTGTTCAAGACGGCCGTCAAGTCTTTTATCATCCTTTTGTATTGTTTTATGACGTTGGAATAGTTTTCAGGATGCAAGAAATAGTCCTTGCTCAAAAATGGACCAGAGAATGTTAACTACGAAATGCAAATAAACGTAAAAAATAAATTAAGATAGGCCTACATTCTCTGCAGAAAGTATTTGTTCCAAAATGGAGCTCAATGCACGTGCCAGTCACATTTGATTTGCTGGAATATGCACGTGCAAAAAATTATTTTTTGATAAAAAAAAAAATCAGGATTTAATTCAGGAAAAGCAAAAAAATTTTAATTTTCCGATTATTTTTTTCTCCCAAAAATGTCATGATTTATAACAACCCAGATTAACACTCACATAAATGGCATTGGTGCTGGTATTCTTGGCATCCGGCAGAATGGACAAAGATATAAAATAGTAGCTCGAATCCCTGGTTAGCTTAACCAGGGCATCTTCCCAATCGAAGGCAGACTGATTCCAGTTGCTGTTGATCATTGGCCATCCTCCGTACTCGTTTATCCACTGCAGAAATTCCGCCTTGCCGTAAATATCGGCTATGGCTAGAGCATCGAGAGAAAAAAAAATTAACTCGAATCTCCACAAGTCTCATTAGAGAATAGTTTACCTGTATTCATGCAGACATCATAAATGTCTTTGCCATCTCGGATAGCTCTCGGTTCATCAGGATTTTTTGGTTTTTCGATTTCCTCTATTTTTAATAAGTCATAAACATTTTGGAACTTTAGTAAAATCTTAGACGATGGCTTAGCAGAAAAAGTTACACAGTAAAATTCAGACTTTCTGTCATTTTCTTTTATTAAAAGCAGGACTCCCTGTTTGAAAGTTGACCATTTATTTTTTAGGAATTTAGGACATTTTTTGCAAAATTTTAGGACTACATCTTTTCCAAAATTTTAGGACATTTTAGGACATTTTTTGCAAAATTTTAGGACATCTTTTGCAAAATTTTTGGCCATTTTAGGACATTTTTTGCAAAATTTAAGCTATTGTTTGCAAAATTTTAGGACATCTTTTCCAAAATTTTAGGACATCTTTTCCAAAATTTTAGGACATCTTTTCCAAAATTTTAGGACATTTAAGGATTTTAAAGTTATACCTGGTATATCAATTCATAGTTACAGAATTGACCCAGGTTTGCAGCACCGCCTACTTTTCCTTTGGATAGTTTTTTTTTTAAATTCTGCATATTATAGCGAGTTTGAACATTTTCAAATGGATTTGCCTACCAATAAGAAAAGCCTGGTCATTTTTAAATGCACAATTTTACATCATGACACGATGTAAATGCACGTTCGTTTGATATTTATTTCAAATTTGGAGGAAATTTTAGGATTTTTAGGACATTTTTCATAAATTTTATGACAATGTTAGGAATTTGGCAAATATGTACTAAATTTTAGAAATTTTATGGCAAATGGAAGCCCTGTAAAAGTGAAGTAAATCGGTCATATTATGAAAGATAAACTTCAGTAAAACTGCAATATTTAAAAAAAAAAATCAGAAAAATTGGAAGAACTGCAATTTTTTTCACAGAATTAATGCTGATTTTTGCCTTAGAAAAGCGCAGAAATACTACAGTTTACTGTGAAACTTTCTTTACCGGGAAAATATAATATAGTAAAACTGAATTTGAAACTGGGTTTTAGCAAAAAGCACTTACTCCTTAGATTAATGGCCAGTTCGTCTCGCTTTTGGGTGAAGAGGGTGTAGCCGCTTTTATCTTCCGGCACGGGGTGCTTCTTAATCCAGTTACCACATGCAAATCTTGAAAAATCCTCGCATGGATCGATGCTGGCATCCATGCTTTCCTGTACATAGCTTGCTATATATAAAAATATAATTTAGTCAATATTGAAACAATTTGAGCTTTCTTTAGGATCATTAAATTAAAAAAATTGCACAAGTGCACCCACTGCATCAAATACGAATATTTTGAAAGTGCACTTTTTTTTGCAGCAATTCATTACATTGGGAACTTAAGAGTTTCAGTTTTTTGAAAACTTCTATCAAAAGTCAAAACGCATCAAAATACACATGTCATAAATGAATTTGAAAATACATTTTACAAGCATTCTATTTATTCACTTGAAAAAAATAAATTAAAATTGCATTCTAATGCACATGGATTTAGAACTAGACTACGTACAGTTTGAATTAAAGGAAAACTTTCACTTTGCAATAAAGTTTAAATGATAGTAATAAAAATTTAAAATATGAGAAATTTCATTGTTATGTGATGCAAACTTCTCATGAATAAGTAAGAAGAAAGAATTAAAGGCAATGGTTTCGTGAAAAATATTGACCAGATATGGCATCGCTACCAAGCGTACACTAATAAAAAAATCTCGGAAAGTTTCCGCCATATTAAAATAAAAATTATCTTTGCCAAAATTGGCATTTTTCTTGCTGCATGTATATCCTTTCTTTTTCTATGCATTAACTGCATGTAAGGAAAATGAAGCCAAAATTGAATGATTCCAAAGGTGATCCTTTCTCCCATTAATAACAGATGGCGCTAAAAATTTTCTGAGATTTTATGATTCAGATATTTCTGATATCAGGGATAATCGGGCAATATGGCGCTGCCCATGTTTTGCATAAAAGTTTTGCTTTCTTATTACTGTTAAAGTTTAAGGGGGCTGTCCACACTTTTAACAGCATGCATGTTCCTATGGGAATCTCCATGTTAAATAAAAGTACAAATTAA